>LN483654.1:21944-195415 GCA_900002565.1 Culicoides sonorensis | reverse complement strand
TTTTTATCAACTGAAAAGTAAACATCTTTTTAAATTAATGGCAAACAATGATTAGCACATTTAAATTTGGGATATTTCATAACCAATTGAGCACTCTCGTAACATTTAAACTCAGCATCATCAGTTAAGAACGCTCTAAAAGGCTCAAAAATATACAATCAGGACAATGATTAGGATTCTGTGGAGCACATTTGATTCAATTGGACAATATTTCCATTGAAAGATTGAAGTTCAGATCCGATTCTGACTTATTTTTGCTCTTTTGACGAAGGCTGCGAAGAGTTAAACTATGAGTATCGAACAAAAAATCCGGGTTGGACATCAGTGGCTTAGACCCACAAGTGATTTTGATACCCCGTTTAAAACAGAAGCGAAAACAAAGTACTTCCATAACCATGGCGCTTTTTGAACAAACATCACTCAGACAACTTTTATACAATAGGTAAATAGTAATTTTTATAACGACAAACAAATACCTCAACAGGTAAAACATGTTAATGGTACAATTTGTTATGCAAACAGTAAATTAATAAAGTCACTGATCAATATCCAAATCCACATATTAAGTGAATATTTTTGTGTTTAGTTCATTCTCAAAAATTATTATAATTTTAATATTCACGTGCTGATAAAAAACAAATTTACACGGTTCGAGTCATATTTCAACCTAAAAGAGGCCTAAAATTGATGTTTACAAACGTTAAATTGAAGTGACTTATAATAATCATTATTTTCATTTTTGTCAAAATGGCGTAAATTCAGCAACCATGAATAATTTGACAAAATTAAGTTAAATTATAACAATAATCATAAAATAGATTCAATTCAAAAAAAAAAAAATATTTCAGAAAAAAGATATTCACACATTCATAAAAGCAATTCAAGTACATAAGGACAAGTAACGTTTCAAATATTTTGAAATAAAACTCGTTTTGATTCTTTTAAACAAAAACTGGGTTTTTTCAGTAAAATTCCAGCTCTCTTCCCAACCTAATAAATTTACTTATCATGCATTTATAACGTGAACTTATAAATTGACTCCAGGCTTATTATTTTATATATAAATAAAGTTTAATTGAACTCACCATTAACTCTAATAAATTTTCCTTTGCCTTTTCCACTACCTTTGCCCGCTAATGGTCCGTTAGTATATTTTAATAGCATACCGTTTGTTTATTTAAATTTTTCGTCTATAAAATTCGTTGTTTATATTTTTTTTAATGTTTTTTTATTCAATTATTTTTATTATTGTTTTAATTCAATTTTATTTTATTTTTTTATCTTTTTTTTTAATTGTCAATTGATTCACTGTTTATTTGAACTGTTTGATGATCAATGTCCAAATGTTTGCGTCAACTCAAAACTTATTTCTTTCTTCTTTTGATTTTTTTGTTTACTTAAGTTTTTATATTTTTTCTCTCTCTTTATTGTTTTGTTTTTATTGTTATTCGTATACGAATGTTACTTTATAACTTGTAACAGCTTTATGCAATAGACGCACTCAGTCTGGTTCTGATTCTGTATGAGTAAAATAAATATGATAAGAAAATATGAGAAATATAGTCCAATGACATTTTATTATTAACGATAGAAGTTTAAATGAATTTGGTAAAACGTAATTGTGAATGTCGAGAGAAAGTGCATTAATAGGAAAGTTGACGTATTGACGTTTATTTTCTATAGAAACACATACGGAAACTTCAAACTTGTATGTGAAATGTTGTTACTTGGTCCGCAGGTGAAAGTTTGCATCTCTATTTACGTACAGAATGTTTGAAGTTTCCGTGAGCTGTCAAATTTTAACTGCTTACCCAATTATTGTGTCCGCAGGTAAAAGTTGACAATCCAATATTACGTACAAGAATTTTTGACATTTCTATATGCATATCTGTATAAAATGACCTGTCAAAATCTATCTGCTTACCCAGTTAATTTCAAGAAAAATAGAAGATAAAATTTTGACGTCTGTACGAACTTCTATAGGACTAAAACGTACGAAGTAAGCAGATTAAACTTGACAGCTTGTTTGTATAGAAACACATACGGAACCGTCAAAAATTCTGTACGTAAATAGACATTTTCAAACTTTCACCTGCGAACCAGTTAACGTTTTCCCTTGGATTACGATTGGACGGACAAAATGGTCCAAAAATCGCATTTTGTTACTTTAAGTGGTAAAATAAAATTAATTTGAAACAAAACAAAAAATCAAAACAATATTTTCAAACTTAAGGTACAGATATTTATAAAATATGTGTAATTCTTATCAATTTGTAATTATTGAAAAATATTCAAAAATGTGATTTAATATAGAAAAATATGTTTTTGTATAATTCCTTATAAGACATTTGAGTGGTACAAAACCATTAGATACGTTATTTTTTTGAATTTTTTATCACTAATGTGAAATAAATTGATTGACACGAATCAATAAAGTTTGAATGACATACACAGATTATTATTATTTTTGTTTTGAAATCCACTTTACCAATTGAAATACCTATAAAAAAATTATTCCGTGTTTTCTTTTGTCAATTTGATGACACTCTCTTTTCTCTGCCTTTTTAAATATTAATGACATTCAAAAATTTTTTTACTTTTTACGCATTCTTTTTTTACTCGAATTCCATTCACTCACTTCAAGTTACCGACTCAAAATGATTATATATAAAGCAGATTGATATCAAAACAAAAATTGAGAGCAATATGTTTTTGCATACGCGTGTCATGTATAATTTGTTTCAATACATGACACTTATATTTTGTGTTATTTATCAATCTAAGTCCGAATACTTACGAATACATATGCAAAGTAAATGTCCTTCAAACTCATACAAACACGTGGCGTATATATAAAAAATCTATTATTATCTATACGTATTATTATCTAAATATATAATCACAATACACATTTACATACATTTTTGAATGTATGAAAGAAATGACGACTCATTGATTGAGCAGAGAATTTTTTGGTAATTACTTGATTTTACATGTATTCAAATTCATTTTTGTATTTATTTTTACTTTTTTATGTCTTTTTTCATAATTATTTTGTATAATTTTGTAATTTGAATTATAATTTTCTTGTTTTTCCCGGTTTAAATGAAGAAATAAAAACACAATTTGATTCACGCACGTCTTTTTCTTCAATGAAATTTTTTTTAACCTGTTGCTAAACCCTATGAGAAATTTACCCTTAGACATGTCTGTAGAGATGTAAAATATGAGTTGAATTATGTGAAATGAGTTTGATTCAAATATTTTATACGTTTGAATTTCACAATAACTGGAAATTAATCTGGATCTCAATTTTCGAGAAAATTTCTTTAGAATCGAACTGATCTAAATTTTGAAATTTAATTTCTATAGAAATACATACGGAGAAATACATACAATTTCTTTGATTTATTTAATTTTTTTTATTTTAAAAATTTTGTATATCAAAATAATGCAACAATACTTTTATTTCTTATCCTACTTTCTACTTAATTTTTATGAACTATTTGGCACGATTTTTTTTATCATATTTCATCAATTGAATTGTCAATATTTGATTTTAAGTCATTACGATTTTTATTTGATTTCAGTCCATGCGAGTCATCTTCTGATTTGTTTTTCTTCTTTGGTGCATAACTCAAGCCTTGTTTATCAAATTCCATTGGCATGATTCCCAAATCACCACTAAATCGATTTTTGGCAACTTGTAAAAATTTCTTGCCTCTCACCGAAGTCAATCGCTTATCTTGTATGATAAGGACATTGTCAGCTTCCTGTGATGCTTTGGCCCCGCCAAAAATAGATGATGTTGTCAAGTCTTCCGTGTCTTTTTCCTTTCTCGGATGTATCACCAGCGTTACATGACAATTCCGTTTTGTCGCAAATGTCCGAAATGCCGCCACAATTGCATCTTGTTTCCAAAATCTATCAATGTGTTTTGCCTCATCACCGATTCCCATCATAAACTGCACATTATCGATAATAACATGATGAATATCATGAACATATTGTGCATGTTCAATGGCCTCCATTACAACTTTAATTGCCTGTTGTCCATGAAATGTCATAAAATATATTGGTAGCTTCTCAAATTGATCGGCCCAGTGATCGAATAACAAGAGATTTTCATCTAAGGGCATTCCTGCAAGTTGTCGCAATAAAGTAGATGCTAAGCGTGTGTTACGAATTTCGAAAGAACCCCACAGTGTTGTCACTCCTTGTAATGCCAAATCCAATGAATATTCAGACATAAATGTGGTTTTGCCACAGCCCGTTGGACCTGTAAGTACTGTGAGTTCACCTTTACGATGACCTTTCAAAAATTTATTTAATGCCGGAAATCTTTGCCATTTCACACCCTGAACTTTATCGATATTTTGTAAGTCACTGAGAACGTCTTGTCTGAGGGAAGTGAATGTTGTGATGGCTTTATGTAAAATGGGTTGAGCTTTACTGAAAATGGATTTGAGATCAAGTCCTTGGGTGAGTGCTTTGTATGGTGTTGGATGGGCATCTGTTGGTCTTACAAAATGACATCGTTTTTCATCTAATTTTTTTGAAAAGTTCCTGGCGATATCCCATCCAGCTGTATCGTAATTAAACCACAATATTAATTTTTGATATTTCTCTAAGCATGGTAAGCATTCTTGAGGTAGGGATTTGAGTCCTTCAGGTAAGCAAACGATGTCAGCTGAAATTTAAAAAAAAATAAAGTAAAAATTTATCCTAAAAAAGGAAAAATGCCATTACCATTTATTTTCTGTGTTCCAAGTGCAATGAAATCCATCACATTCAACACCAATATAGCTGAATTACTGTCTTTAGCTTTACTAGAAGAATTTTTGGCCAAAATAATTCCAAATCGAGATCCTGTCCCTTGATTCTCCTCTTCAAACAGTGTCTCCTTCCCATTTTTAAGGACTTTAAATGCAACAATCTTGGAATTGACATCAGTAATTGGAAAATATAAGCGTTTACTATCACTATCATAACTACATTGAAAATTTTTAAAGGAACTCTGACTAATGTAATCTAAATTAAGGTCTTTTTGCATATCATTAAATGCTATTTCAGACATTTTATTCACTGGAACAACGTTGTCCGGTAATGAAGGCGATTCAAAGGGAGGTGGTTTTGATTCAATGAATAGTTCTTGGAATTTCTTCAAATCTTTTTTGTTTCGAGCTGATTTGGCATCACATTGAAAAAACTTTTCAATTAAACTCCATTTGGTTATGTGTTGACATTTAGCACAAATGAAATTTCCTGTAAGTACAAGAATATTGGTTAATTCATAATTTTTTATTGAAATTCAAACATTAATCAATACCCGTCGTTTTATTGATGTGAACTAAATTTTTCTCCGTGTCCTTTGATGGTCCATCAAAATCACATACAGGACAGTGAGTGCGAATGCAAGTAAATCCTTCCTGCACTTCACTCGCATTACTTCCAGATTTGAGCACTTTCTTGATATTATACAAGCTAACAGGTCCCTCATCCGGTTGTTTTAAATTTATATTACTACTATTACTACAAAACATTCGAGCTGCATTATTTCCTTTGTCTGTAAAAGTTTGCTTAGAAAATTGTCCATATTTTGAGATGTGATTCCATCCTTTTAAGCATTTGTGTAACATTACAATAATAAATTTTTGATCATATTCTAACTTAATTTTGCAAATTTAAATTAAAAACTAATGTAATGTGTTTAGAATAATGAAAAAAAATTACAAAAATACACTTTAATTTTTGCCACCAAAATATGCTTCTTTGTTTACAAAATAAATTCAATTTCATTTAAAACAATTTTGAAAATGAAACGGTTTTTTTTTTTGAAAATGAAACAAAAAAGTCGTTAAATTTAAAGAGTTTTATTTTAATTTAAATTTTTATTAATTCAATAAATAACATATGTTGAATTGCATACAAAAAAAATAAATCAATGACCAGCATTTATTTGGCATTACACCATCGATTCCTCTTTTTCAGCTATTTTTAAGTAATATGAGTTTACACAACAAAAGAAATATGCTTCAAGGACTGAAATGAAAGTAAATAACAAAAATTTAATGAGGAAAAACGTAAAATATAAAATTTTAACTCACATAAAATCAACAGGTAGTATAAAAAGTAAAAGATGTGATCAGCATATCCAACTTGAATGGGAGTCGTGATTAAAAGTTTTATGAATAAAAATGCCTTTACAACCCAAATACATACACTGGCCCATAAATAAATCTTCAGGACCAATGAATTTGCCTATTAAAATGAAAAAAATTTAACTTTTTGAATTGCATTGAATTGAAAACTTACTTTAATCGTCCCCACAATCAGCAGTGTATTTTGAACGACAATGATAACAGCAAAGAACCAACGAACTAGTGGATAATTGTCTGAAATTTAAAATAACACATTTCATTTTTTATCTGCAATTCTTCGAATTGATATTTGATTTATTATGTAACACATTGATTTAAATTTTAATCACAATAATATGACATAAATGGAGTTTCGACCCTTACCCATCAACTCCGAGAATGTCAAGTAAAGGTAAACGACGGTATTTAAAATGCATGTTATGATATTTCCTACTCGCAGATCGATGCAACAGCACCATTTATTGCAAGTTTTAAGGTCCTCAAGATAAACCATTTTGAGTATATTTTAAATTAGTATTTTTCCTTTTTTTGAATAAATTAACTAATTAAAATGTAAAACGTTTCCTCAATTGATCGTAACAAATTAAACACGAAAAAGTAACTGTTTGTACACGAAAATGTTAATTTTGATTTCATTATAAAATGCTTTATTTTTATAAAAAAAAAAATTAACCCTTTGAAGCTTGGAACATCATTACTATTCAAATGAAGTTTTAAAATGATTTTCCAGGTCGGAGAGGGATAAAATTAATATATTTTGGCATAGACATCAACTGAACGGTTATTTATAGATTCCGAAAAATTTATCTGTGTTATCTTATGTTTTATGTGTGAAATCATTTGTTTTACTCTTAGTTTTAATGTATTTTAGTTTATTTACATTTATTTACTCTTATTTTTTCTAAACTTAATAAAAAAAAAATCAACACCTATATAATTGAGCGCTCAATGTCTCATGAGAGACGTTAAATGTTCTGAGAAGGTTTCTCTTTCAGTTTTGAAACATTTTTTTGACTTGTATGTCGAAGGTCATGGTCTGGTTCAAATATTTTGTTAAAAGTAATTAATTTTAAAACTCGAAATTAATTTCAACGTTCAAAAACATGGAGACGACTGGTAATTTATTTTTTTATGAAATGGAGACGCCTGGTGTAATTTATACTTTAAAAGTGAAATGGAAACGACTGGTTTCCTTTTAGTTTAAGAAATTAAATGGAGACGACTAGTCATTTCTAATTTTTAAATATGAAATGGAGACGTCTGGTAATTTTCGATGAAAATATTCAAGAATTGCGAATTTTAAAGTCTCTGGAAACAAAATAAGTCTTAAAATGAGTTTAGGTTGAAATTTGAATGCTAACGGTCAGAAAATTTGAACAAGAATCACAAAAACTCAGGGAAATTGAAACTTTTTGTTTATACTTACATTTCAACCAGGTTATATTTACATTTGTTTATGTTTACTTTGCAATTTGTTATCTAATCAAAAAATAATTCCTTTTACTTTGATAAAATTTATCGAGAATGAGATAATACAAAACATGTCATGATCATTCAGTGTATTTCCTATCAATTTTAAAATCGTGTAAGAATAATGTCAATTTCTAATGCGGCTAAAAATTTATCTTGTCCGTGTTTTTTTATGTTTACTTTCTCTCTTCTTCTTCAATGAATTCCTTATCTACTATCTTGTGTTGTGGCAGGTGAGTAAATTTACAGTTTATCATAAAATTTTATCAATCATAATTTTAAATGAACATTTTCAGTGTAAATGGCCCGAAATTTTACCCGAACACAATGGCACTGAAAGACCTGCAACAGTCAAAGTCATGTTACTTGCAGATACACACCTATTAGGACCATTTCAAGGTCATTGGTATGACAAAGTGAGAAGAGAATGGCAAATGCATCGAGCATTCCAATCAGCATTAACAATCTTCAATCCTGAACTCATTTTCATCCTAGGCGACGTTTTCGATGAAGGAAAGTGGGTCAATGACCAGCAATACAAAGAATATCTTGACAGATATTTCAGGATTTTCAATACTCACGGCAGAACAAGCAAATTAATCAGCATTGTTGGAAATCATGATATTGGATTTCATTATGCAGCACATCCATATCTCACCGAAAGATTTTATCGTACAATGAATTCGTCGGGAGTTCAATTGCTTACATATAAAAATGTGCATTTTATTACAATCAATTCAATTGCCATGGAAGGTGATGGATGTCAGTTGTGTGAGGGTGCTGAGAGGGAATTAATCAGGATTTCGTACCAACTTGAGTGTGCACGAGGTGTAGGGAATTGTGATAAAATACCGAAAATTGGACCATATAGTCAGCCGATTATTTTGCAGCATTATCCGTTTTATAGGACATCTGATAAGGAATGCCATGAAAAAGATAGTGAGCTGATTGAGAGATTCCGTGAAGGATGGGAAGTCTTGTCAAAAGATGCCACAAATATGATAAATAAATTGTTGAAACCAAGAGTTGGATTTAGTGGACATTCACATCATTACTGTCATGTAACAAATCGATTAATGAAAATTGACGAATACACTCTCGCAAGCTTCAGTTGGAGGAATAAAAATAATCCAAGCTTCTTATTGGTGAGAAGTGTTCTTAAAATTTTATTTAAATTTCATACAAATTTTACTTTTATTTCACAGACTGAATTCACAGACTCACAATATTGGATCTCAAAGTGTGACATGCCAAAAGAATCAACAGTCATAAATTTTTATATTATTGGAGCTTTTTTAGCGTTAATTGTTCCATGCATAAGACTATCTCAAATAATTAAAAAAGTTAAACATTCTCTAAATCTAGGCAACAAAAGAAATAAAGCGAAATCATAAAGAAAAATCGATTTCTTGTATTTTCTTGTAATATTCTATGCAGATCATTGACATCACTGACTTTGATTTTTACTTTGTACTAGAACATCAACTCCAATTTCTATTTTTAAAGTAACGAGGAATGTGATTCTTGTGTTTCCTATTTTTAGATAAAATTTTAGACCAATGTGATGTGATGCACATCATAATGCGTTTCTTTAAGCAAAACCGGCTTAAAATGATTTCAATTCAAGAAAAATACTGTTAAAAAACCATAAGTATGCAGTAAATCTGGATCTATTTTCACACTTGACTTCCCATTTTCTTGTTAAAAAAATCAGCAATGCGAATCAAAACCACACATCTGATGATTTCAGACAAAATCCATCAATAAAAATGTGATTTAACGAGTTTTGTCTATAAATGTACGTATCTTTTCATTGTGTACGGCCCACAAATCTTATAACATAATTTTTTTCAACTAAATTAAGTATTAGAATGAGCTCACATTTGATTCATACGTGTTTTTTTTTTTAACTTTAAAAATTAATAATTTCTCAATATGTGACATGTAAAATTCCATGCATGTACATGCATGCTTTATGTCGACATACATGTTAACATGTACTGCATGTAAAAAAAACACAAGGATTTCTAAAACCTAAGTCAAAAGAACTTATCATTTGAAAATCAGAATGTTTTTATCTCTCTATCCTTTTATACTTAAATGCGGAGCTGCGAAGCAGCGGTTCATTTGTAATCAGAATAATTTTTTATCCCTCTATGCTTTTCATACAGAAATGCGGAGCTGCGAAGCAGCGGAGCATTTGACATCAAAATGTTTTAAGTTTAATGAAATAATTTTTTTTTTTAATAATTTTGATTACAAATGCTCCGCTGCTTCGCAGCTCCGCATTTCTGTATGAAAACATAGAACGATAAAAAATCATTCTGATTACAAACTAAGTACATAAAAAGATAGAGAATTTGAGAGATAAATAAACTTCAAAAATTTTGATATCAAATTATTAACCTAATTATAATTAATTAATTAGATTAACAATGAAATAAACTTTTGAACTTTGAAGCAATACAAATTTTTAAAATCTTTTGCTTTAATTTTTTTTCCATGTCGACATGTTAATTTTGATCTACATATATGTCGACATATATGTTAACATATTATATGTCGACATGTTCACTTGAGAACACTAAAAATTATCAACAACGACCCACATGAAATACAACTTCATAGCCATACAAGGTCTCGCTAACCATATGTCGTATAATTTCCATTTTTGGCAATAGCAAGATGACTGCAATATGAAACCTGGCTGTGATTGTAGGTTGATATGCGTGTTGTGGAGAATTAAAGAAATTTATTTTATGGATTTTACATCGATTCTACAGTTATTCGACTTCGCAATTAGTCGACACCCAAATGACGTTCACAATTATTCGACCTGTCAAAATCAATAAATCTTCAATAAAACATGTAAACAAAAAAAAAGCACATTTTTTTCTAATTATTTTCGCGAAAATTAAAATAAATATGCCTTCCAAAAGAAAATATAAATGTGTAACCCATAAGTGACAAACAGAAAATAATAAAAGAATATGAAAATGGTACACGTATAATGGATTTGTCGAAGAAATATAACATTCCACACAACACTATATCTGGCTTTATTAAAAATAAAGAAAATATTAATGAGATCACCGGTGTATTAAAAAAAAGAAAGAGATTATACAAAGCAAAAATTTCAAAGTCGATTTTTATTTTTGCTATAACTTTTGATCTAATTGAACAAATTCATTCATCTTGGGCTTAAAAGATCACAAATGGTTCAAATTTTGATTTAAAATAATGATATAGAGCGAAATGTTCTTAAAAATAAGAAATATAATGGAAAATAACGTTGATTTAAATTGGTCACCCATTGATTTAAATTGGTCAATTTTCTGATTTAAATTGGTCAGGTCTAATTTTAGGTAAACTTTACTTGGCAAATTTATGAAAATATGGTTCATAATTTTTTTATTGATTTTTCCGAAGATTTTGTCTAAAATAGATAAATTGTATGATATTTTATATAAAAAACTAGTTCTGTTTATGTAAAAATACCTAGAAGTGTTACTTATGATGTGATTACATTGGTTTATTTAATTTTTTTTTAAAATCCTATTATCACAATAAATATTTTAATTAATTTCATACTTATCTAAAGCTTTTTATTTGTGCTAAATATTTCTGGCGTCTTACAAGTAAAAATATAAAGATAAAACAGTTTTATCTCTTATCTTTTGTGATTTTTGAAAGTGACCAATTTAAATTTATCCATATGACCAATTTAAATCAAATCCGTAGCACACTATTTTAGTAATAACTTTGTTAAAACTAAAGATAATTAAGTATATTTTAGCTTGTTTTAAAGATAACATTCTAATCTTGAAGTGTGTGATAAAAAAAATTAGGTTCCTTACATATTTTCATTAAAATAACTCGATTCAAAAATGGGGTTAGTTTCATTTTTTTAAGTCAAAATTTGAACATTTTTTAAAACTTAATTTAAAGATATATTGATTGAATATTCGATTTTTTGATTGCAAATGATAAAAGAATCTTTAAATTTAAGATTACTAAAGATTCTAAAATGTGACCAATTTTGATCAGGTCCAATTTAAATTAAAGACTCTAAAAAAAAGAAAGAGATTATACAAAGCAAAATATCCTCAGTTGGAAAATGCACTTCTTGAATATCTTTACAAGTGCAGGGATTGTAATATACCCGTTATATTTGATCATATCTAATTAAATACAAAATTTGATAATTTAAATGTAATAATTTAAGAAACCATTCAAATGTGATTTATTGATTAAAAAATACATGTTCCTTTGTAATAAAAATGTAAAAAAAAAACTTTTCTTTTGATATTTCTTTTTATTTATATTCCGTGAGTATTTAACGGTTATCTCAATAATTCGACTTCGCAGTTAGTCGACCGCCCAAAACCCGTCGAATTACTGTAGAAACGATGTAAAATGATTTTTTTTATCTCTCACTCTCTCACCAATTTTTTTTTATATCTTCGCAGCTCCACAAATCTCTCAATTAATTATTCTTTGATATTAAAATCATAAAATTTTGTTTTAACTATCTCTCCTTCAAATTTTTTTGCTATCTCTCTCAATTTTTGTGTTTTATGTAACAAAACTGTATTTTTGGGTTATTTTGGACATATTTTTATTTTGCTATTCTAAAACTTAAAAACAAAATTATTACGATTCTTTTGAGAAAATTTAACAATAAATATGTTAAAACGCAAGCATCTAAATTATATTGACGAAGCCATTTTCGAGGATGATAATGATTTCAATTGAGAATTGATTCAAACTATGAACAAGAAACCGAGGTAGATGATAGAGTTTCAGTTTCTAATGCCAGTATTGATGATTTAAATGACATAAATCGATGAATTTAGCTTCAAATCTAAGTTCATGTTATTCATGAAGCTACGTTCTGAAAGGCAGTAGATTGGACCTTCTCAAGTCTGTCACGCTTGCAACTCTTGCTAAGAATACACGTCGTGGATACTTTCAATACAATGAAAAAGCTGCGAAAAATGAAGTGATATGTTTAGGCTGTAAAAAGAGTGTATGTCCAACAAACAGACGCGTTGTCATAAGCAAGTCATGTCAGATATTTAATTTTTAATTTTTCTTAGATGTGATTAATATGTAATAATTTTAAATATTAACACTTGTGTATTCTTTGTTTTGGATCCAAAACATTTTAAAATTAAAACTCGCGTAACTTTTTTATTTGAATTTTAATCGAACTGGAATTTTATGACTTTGTCATGAATAAAAATTAGTAAAAATTTACAAAAAAAAATTAAAATCCGACTTATGGTTTGGCTATGAAAACGAAACTTACGAATTTGTTCTTTCGTTTTGGATCCAAAACATTCCATACAAAGTAAAAATCGAAACCACTGAAATGTTGTAAAAAGTGTAATTTGATGATGTCATCTCCTTTGAACGGCCAAATACAGTGATCATAGATCATAGATTTGGTTAGGCTTACGAGCCCAATTTACGAGCCTGCTTTAATTACCCAAAAGCCAAAAATAATCTTCAAAAGTACTTTTATCAAACATAAATAAATGGCAATAATCAATAAAATCAAACGGGCTTTAATGATTTTTTTCACTGATTTGAAGAACTTGAAGCCCTAATTTCTGAGTCCGATGCTCAAAATTATGAGGGAAAACTAATTCTGAGTGGTTCCTTTATGCAACAAACAAAAATTACTGGTTGTGAAACTTTATAGAATTTCAATGATTTTCTAACCATTTTTCAGACTCTGAAGCCCAATTTTTCAGAACAATTTTTGAGCCCATATCAATCTCGATTCGGAAACAATTGCGTTTAAATTAATCCTGAGGTTCCTCCATCCAACATGCAAAGAAATAATAATTGAGTTATTTTATCGAATTTTATCGCATTATAGCCTAAAAATGGGCTTTGAAGCCCAATTCCACAGTCTGATTAAACAAGTTATGAGTTTCAGTTAATTATAAAAGGTATTTTTTTCTGCCACAAAAGCCCTAATTTCGATATCTATTATTACAAAATTATATGATGTTTTGGATCCAAAACGAAAGAACAAATTCGTAAGTTTTTTAAAGTAATACACAAGTGTTAAGTATATCTAAAATTCTGAAGAATCAGTTTATTTTGAAACATTATTTTTTTTATATTATTGAAATTTGCTTAAAAAAAAAAAATCACAGTTTTTAAACGCGTGGAAAAACAATAATGTGCTTTATTAGAAAATTGTTCTCCTAGAGTATACAAACAACTTTGTAGAAGATTAGAAAAAAATCTGAAAACTTCTTATATATTTAAATTGAGCCTCAAAATGGTGGTTTTGTATGAAAAACACACTTCACTGCTATTATTTTACACACAGCTGTAAGAAAATTTTCTTTAAAAATTTTTAACCCTACTAGGGGTGTTCAAAGTGAAAAATTTTGACTTTTTTTTTGTAAAATTTGCCATGTACATATTTTATATTTTTGTAAAATTTAAAATATTTTTTATGAAAATATTATATTTGATTTTTTTTGATGTATTTCTAGCAATACTAGGGGTGTTCAAAGTGAAAAAATATTTGATCAAGTAAAATAAAGTAAAATCGTAAATTTTACGGCAAATTTAGTCAAATAAAATTTCTAAATTAGCTAAATTAGCGATAAAATGTTCAATTTTACAAAAAAGTCAATATTTTTTTTACTTTCAAAACCTCTAGTAGGGTTAAAGAAGAGTGTAAAAAAATTGCCAATTCAACATTTTTCAAAAAAATTTTCTAACCTTTCCTAAAATCTAATATATTTGGTGTTTTGAACACATTGTATCGCTGTAGACCCATAAAAATGAAGGCCCGAAAGGAATTTAAAACTCTATGGAAAATTGCTCTTAAACTTCAAATCGACCTAAAATTTTTTCAGCGCTAGATAATGACAAACTGTAAATGGCGAACTCTTTTTTTATACATGTAGAAAGACCCCCTAAAATGATTTTCCGTTCTCGTGCAAAAAATTTGAAATGTTAAACAGTATAATTTATTTCAGACATGTAAAACGTCATAGAATGTATTAATTTCATTAAAATTATTTGAATGCATGTTATACACGTTGAGTATACACGTACATTAATTTAAACGATGTGATTCTCTGACTTATACTAATACTGACTATGAACACTTATACTAACACAACAAAAATAAAAATTCTTGTGTCATTTTTTTAACGTGCACCGCTATAGCGCACATTAAAATGCTATTTCAAATATTATGAAGGGAAAAAACCTTTGGGTTTTAAAGAATGAAAATGAAAAAATGAAATTTCAAATGGATAAATGAAATTATAAAAAAAATGAAAAAGCGTTTTCAAACCAACATTTGGATTTTGCTATCGCTAATTCATTACTTTTTCTATCCTTTTTTTAGGAACAGTTTGAACAACATGGGAAAATAGAGAGAGTGAAAAAAATTAAAGATTATGCTTTTGTTCACTTTGAGGATAGAAATAGTGCATTAGAGGCGATGAAAGAACTTGATGGAAAAGATATCTGTGGAACTAACATTGAGGTAATTTTTGATTTATGATTTCGAAATAAAACACTTGAAAATACTTAATTATTCATACTTAAATTTATTAGAAAACATTTTTACCAACTTTTCAGGAGACGTTTTATTTTGTTTAAACATATTCAAATAAAATTTTGATATGCACATAATTATAGCTTAAAAAACCACTCAAAGTTAAAAGTGATATTTTATTCAAGTAATTGAGTTTAGACTTCAAAACTATCCAAAACAACACATAAATACATGTTGAAGGGTTGTGTTGTATTTCGATCATATTTAAAAAAAAATCATTATTTTGATAATAATTATATGTCAAACAATAACACAATAGTGCCTAGATCATAGATTTGTTCATTGTGAGGCTTATGAGCCTGAATTTATAACCAAAAAGTCAAAAATAATTTTCAAAATACCTTCATCAAACACAAATAAATGACATTGATCAATTATCAAACGGGTTTTAATGATTTTTTTTGCTAGTTTTGAGGACCTGACGCCTAAATCCTGAGCTCGATGCTCCGAATTTCGAAGTAAACCAATTCTAGTGATTGCAAAGTCAATTTCGAATTCTTCGAAAACCGTTTTTTTCCGCCAAAATACAGTAAACAAATAAAACCGGTTTTTAATGTCGTATAGTCGGTTTTTTTCATACAATTTTTTCAATCGAAAAGTGATTTTTGGGACAAAGAAAATTAGATATGGGAAGAAAAATTTTAAAATACTTTCAATGTTTTTGAAAGTGGAATTACCCTATCAGCATATTGGCTTTAAATCATTTAATATATTTAAATACCATCAAACGTTTGTTTCTGAATTATGACATACAGGCTTAAAAATATTGTTATATCTAAAATATTTCGTAAGTCATGCTGCTAAAGAACGATATACTTCGACTTTTGACATCAAAAAATATGTTCCGACAATAAAAACAGAAGATCTTAGGTAGGTTAGGTTAAAGGCATCCCGGTTTAAATGAGTTCTTGAATTATTTTGAGAGATGTAAGCTACTATACTTATTAATCTTATCTGTTCAGCATCAGTCACTGTTTTGATTTTATCTAGAAGTTCTTCAGTTTGTTGACTCTCTTGACAGTATCTGTATGTTTCGAAATTTTTCGTCATTTTTATTCTGAAATCTATTTGTTTTTCGCTTCGGATCTACCTAAATACTAAATTATATCAGTAATTTATTGAAAAACAGCCAGTTTTTTTAATCAGTTCTCTTCATTTAAGAGCTCCACTTCAAAGTTATGAATGAAAATAAATTTTCTTAACAAGTTATTTAAACAACTTGAGTGAATAAGATAAATATCGCACAGATGCTAAAGGAAATTTTTGAAGTTCAGGCGATTTTTACACAGAATTTAAACACAATTAACCTTTAAAATATGATATCCACCACCACAATACTGAAATAAGAGACCCAAAATACTGAAATAAGTACTATTTTTGAAAAACACAAAAATGTCTTTGTACAAAATAAGAAAAAAAACCTTTTAAAAATGAATAAAATTTTTTACGATTTAAATTGTCGAATACACCGAATAACCGGTTTTTGTGAAAACCCACCTCCAAAAACCCGGTTTTTCAAACAGTCGAATATTTGCAATAATTAACCAATTCTGATTGCGAAAGTTCATAAAATTGCAATGATTTTCTAACCAATTTTCAGGCTCTGAAACTCTTGAGCCCATTTTGGTTGGAGGTTTGAAGCCCAATTCCATAGCCTGATACACAATGTATGAGTTAATTTTAACAGTTGTTTTTTGTTTACTACGGAGGCGATGATTTCGATAAAATCCGTGGAAAAATTCGAGAACAATTGCTCGTTAGGGACGTAAAATTTTGCCTGACATTATATTCAATTAGTGTTGTCAAATTCTTATTACTCGCACAATTCAACAGTTATATTGTGTCTTATAACAAAAAAAAGATTCGTTTGATCGTTAATTAAAAATATAAATTTATCCTAATAATTGATGGGTTAGCAACACATGAATTTTTTAAAAAGAAGATCATGTTTTGAGTACATGAAAAGTTTTTACATATTTTTTGTTGTTGAAATCATTTTCACCTCTTGATACTGCCTTTGCTTGAATGATTCTATGTTTAATTCAAGTAGAAACAATATTAAAGTACATGTTTTGTTGAACAACATCAAGTACTTTTTCAAAGAAATTCTCTACAAAAGGGAAAATTGTGCATACTTTCTTTGAAAAGATATTTGCTTTTTGTTTTGAATTTTACTTCAAGTCGTTTTAACTTAATAAAAAAACCAATGATATGAAAACATGTTTTGTTCGTACTAAAAAAAATAAAGTGAACTACACTCACTGTTATATTTCGCTATCAAATGTGATATTTATCATTTACCACATTTGTGTAAATTGTTTTGTAAATCGCTTTTAAAGTTTTTTAAGAATATAAACGCAAGAAAAAAATTTTTCGTGGTATTTTTCTTTATATGAAAATTTAAACACAGAAGAAGCGATTTCTGAATTTCGACAACATCGTCTCGACGCGATTTATCACTTTTGCAGCGGATTTGAATCATCACGTTTCACAAGAAAGAGGTAATATCGAATTTCGGCTACCAAGCAAAAGCTTTTCGGCGTTATTTCAAGCATTGATTTACAAATATCAATATCATCAGTCGAGGGAAATGGATTTTTTTGGTAAAAAAAGTAAAAACTTAAAAAATTTCCAATCAAAAGAGGATTTAAACTCCAATATTGTTCTGATTTCTAAAACTAGAAAAAAATTAAAAATTTAGGCGTTTACAGTTTTTTTGAAAAATTAATTTATATTGGAGTCTAATATATTTCGTACAGGTGGGCTAAAATCTAACTTACTCTGAAAAGATCGACTTTAAAAAGAAGCTCGACTATTGTAATTACCCAGTCGGAAGTAAACTCCTGAATTTCAGGAGTTATAAATAAAAACAGATTTTTATAATTTACAATATAAGTTAAAAATATTTTGAAATTAGTATTTTAAGTTATTTATCAATTTATACCGGTTCAATGAAAAAATTTGACTCAAAAAAATTCAAAATTTAAAAAAAACTCAATATTTTCAAAAATTCAAAATTTTCAAAAAAAACTCAAAATTTTCAAAAAAAATCAAAATTTTCAAGAATTTTAAAAACATAAATAATTTTAAAAAACTACCTTGTAAAATTTATTGAAAATTTTGAGTTAAACTTAACAAGATAGTTTTTTGAAATATTTCTGTTTTTTGAAAATTTTGACTTTTTTGAAATTTTGAGTTTTGTGAAAATTTTGAATTTTTAAAAATATTTGTTTTTTGAAAATTCTAAGTTTTTTGAAATTTTTGACTTTTTTGAAATTTTGAGTTTTTTTCAAAATTTAGAATTTTTGAAAATACTGAGTTTTCTTCAAATTTTGAATTTTTTTGAATAAAATTTTTTCATTGAATTTTTTCATTAAATTGATAAATAGCTTAAAACACTAATTTCAAAATATTTTTAACTTATATTGTAAATTATAAAAGTCTGTTTTTGTTTATAACTCCTGAAATTCAGGAGTTAACTCCTAAACGTAAGGAGTTATCTCCTGAATGATCAGGAGCTCAGCTCCTGAAATTCAGGAGTTTACTTCCGACTGGGTATGTATGCCGTGAAATTCCTGACGTTTCAATTATATTCTTTCGATTTTGACTATAAAATCAAATAATCGAATTGTTTCACAGATTAAATATTTAAATGAATTTTGGGCACATAATTTTTTATTTTCATAAATTTTCATGATTGGAAAGCTCTTATTAATCAAATATAAACTTTGTAACAGAGTTTATTTCGTTTTTATTATGTTCAGAAAAAGTTGGCGATTTTAAGTAAAATTTATATTATTATTTTTTTTCCTTTAGGTGTCATTGGCAAAACCACCATCGGATAAAAAAAAGAAGGAAGAAATTCTCAGAGCACGAGAACGAAGAATGATGCAACTTATGCAAGTTCGACCAGGAATTATAAGGTGAACTTAACAAATTTACCATTAGAAAATTTGTTTTTTGTTTTATTTTTAAACCTTAGTTTCGGACTACTTAGAACTTAGATCTGAAAAGATTATGTTCATCTCACGATCTATTCAGTTATTCGGCGTTAGACCTATTGTTTACTGTTCTCTTTTTATGAAAAATGCATTGCTTCTAGGGACACCAAATTAATTGATTTTCAAATTTATCGATTAGTCGATAATCAAAATTCCTAAAAATTCTAAGTCTTTTTACTTACATAATAAAAAATTCGTAGGATATTTCAACACGATAGTTTTGGGCCGAAATTTTTATGACAAATATACAATTTTAATATCTCTGATTCAATTCCAATAACCTCGTTTACCTGTTTCATATGAATATTTGTTTCAAGCATCCATTTATGCAATGAGCAATCATCAATAATTTTATAGCATTTTAAGGCCGCGACAAATGAATTTCAAAAGTTTTGCCCCTTTTGAAAAGTCAAAAAGACGTGGGGCAACAAAAAAAAAATTTTTTTGAACCAGATTTTCAATAGAAAATTCATGTTTTTTTAGAAAGTTTAAACAATTTTTAAGTAATAATTACGTTATTGTGTCGAGTTAGCCTAAAAAAACCTAAATAAACAAAAAAAATCCCATTAAAATTCCTTTTGCAAAATTTATAAATCAAAAATTTTTAACGGTCAAATTTTTTTAAATAGATTTTATTAATTTCTGAGTGTGACTAAAATCAGAATTGTTCGATTTGATGATATATTTGTAAAATGTTGCTAATAACATTTTCAAAAGGCAATTAATTAAAAATGTAAGCAATTATACGTCTGTTATTAGTATTTTTTCAAAGAAATTGCCTTAAAAACATAATCTGCGAGTGAAACTTTTTTTTTTTTTGCCCCCCATCTAACATTTTATTGGGTCAGGACAAAACTTTCGATTTTCATTTGTCGCGGACTAAGGGTCTCTCTTGTATTTCTGATAGTTCAACTCAACCAAAAAGTGAATCGACCTTAAGGGCTCATAAACGTTTGAAACAAAAGATTTCGATATGTGAATTCAGAAAATATTAATCTTTACAACACTAAAATCTAAAACTATATTCTCTGAGCTAGGTCATTTTTGTGAGTAAATTAAATTTTATTTGACTAAATGACCATATTTTGAAGTTCTCCGACAAAATAATTAGTAATTTGTAATTTTTTTAAATTTTAATGAGCTATATCGTCTTTAAATGCGGAATATTCATTATCAAAATATTTTAAGTTTTTGAAATGAATTTTAAATGTATCGCTTTTTAAAATTCCTCTCTGTGCTCTAATATTAAAATATTTTTAGTATTATGAAATGATTTTTTTATCTTCTTCTCTCTCTGCTTCTCAGTTTTTTCAGCAAAATTCAGAGAAGTAGAGAGAAAAAGGGGGAGATAAAAATTCATTTAAATTATCATTCATATATGGAAAAAGTAGAGGTAAGAATTTTAAAAGAGAGACAGATAAAAAATCCATTTCAGCAATATTTAAATATTTTGATAACAAATCGCTTGTTCTGGCATAAAAGACCTAATTCCTATGCTTAAACACAGTCAAAGTGTATTTTGTACACGGAGCAAGTGAAATGCTCCGCTGCTCTGCATTTAGGCATGAAGAAATTGAGAGTAGGAAAGTGATGAATTTGAAGTGGTATCACAATGGTATTTCGGGTTCATTCAAAAAAAAACGAGAGTAAAAGTTTTACATAAACTCATTAACCGCCGCTCCTAAAATATTGAGTTGTGAACAAAAAGTTCTTCTATGCTTTATTCTTTAGGTAAAAATGAACACTTTTCATTTCGATGAAAATTTTAGGTTTCATATAAAAAGTTTACAGGAGAGCCAAAACAAAATACGTATAAGTCCTACACAAATACATACAGAAACATTGTACGAGAGAGAAAAAAATACGACTTTTCTTAAAAGTTTAGCTCATAATTTTTTAATTTTTGGTTTAAATTCAAAAACCATGCAACTGTTTGATACAAAACATCTTAAATTAAAACTCTAAAAGAGATTGCCAAAGAAATTTTTTGATTTGAACGAGAAAAGTGACTTCAAAGAGGCGTTGTAAAAATACAACGCTCGCGATTAATGAGTTAAGAGAGAGGCAGAGAGAAACGTAAATAGAACATGAATGTCATTTTAAATTTTCAATTTATCAAATTTCAACGACAAGATCGTTCTAGTGATAAATGGTAACAAAAAGCTTATGAAAACTATGGTTAAAAAAATGGTTTTGGACGCAATTGCCTTTTTTTCGTTTGAAATAACTGGATGTTATTTGGATCTCAAGGACCTTAAATTTTTTTTCATATTTTTCGATCTTTGCATATCTTGAACCATTTTCTAATTTATATAATGAAATAAATCGAAAAATCAATTCTTATAGTAGTACACTCTCAAACAAAAACCAGTAGGGTTTCCCACTGGCAACCAGTGGGACATTTGAACCAGTGGGAAAACAGTGGGACCAGTGGGGCCAGTGGGACACCAGTGGGAAACCAGTGGGGCCAGTGGGACCAGTGGGAAACCAGTGGGAAACCAGTGGGGCCAGTGGGACCAGTGGGAAACCAGTGGGGCCAGTGGGACCAGTGGGAGACCAGTGGGGCCAGTGGGAGACCAGTGGGATCGTTAAAAAGCTCCCACTGGCCCCACTGGTATCCCACTGGTGCCCCACTGGCCCCACTGGCCTCCCACTGGTTTCCCACTGGCCCCACTGGTATCCCACTGGACTCCCACTGGTGTCCCACTGGCCCCACTGGTTTCCCACTGGTGTCCCACTGGCCCCACTGGTTTCCCACTGGTGTCCCACTGGCCCCACTGGTCCCACTGGAGTCCCACTGGTGTCCCACTGGTTTCCCACTGGTCCAACTTGTCCCACTGGGTTTCCCACTGGCCCCACTGGTCCCACTGGCCCCACTGGTCTCCCACTGGTTTCCCACTGGTCCCACTGGCCCCATTGGAGTCCCACTGGTCTCCCACTGGCCCCACTAGGTTCCCACTGGCCTGTCCCACTGGTTTTTGTTTGAGAGTGTAGTAAAAAATATCAGGAAGAGCTAGTAAAAATACGTATAACTCCTATAGAAATACGTACAGAATTTTCACTATAAAAAAAAAATTTGCTCTTTTTAACATTATAACTTTGGCCTCGTAAGAATTTTTTGAAATCTAATACAGAAATATCTGTCTCATGGAAAGTTGCTCAGAATGATGAGACAAAAATTTTGGCATGAAAAAAATTTTCCATTTTCTTGGCACCCTAATTTTTTTATAGCCTATGTTACCCGGGCTTTGAATAGCTAAATATACCTAGAACATACCATGGGTCTATTTCGAGCCGTTTTGCCGTAATCGTGGATGAAACCTTTTTTGTGCATAAAATACAAAGAAGAACTTGTAATAAGAGTGACATTGTGATGAATGTGAATGAAAAATGACTTGTATGAGAAAAATTTTTTTCCTGTTCGTTTTAGGTATATGGTGTCTTGTGGAAAGTTGCTCAGAATGATGAGGCAAAAATTTTGGCATGAAAAAAATTTTCCATTTTCTTGGAAAATTTTCGGAAAATCAGTTTTTTAATGGTAACCCTATTTTTTCATACAGGCACCCTAATTTTTTTATGGAATTTCATATCCTGCAATAATTACTCTTAAAATTTTAGTTATAAATGATTATAAATTCAAATTATAATTATAAATGCAACCAGTTTTTTTTGATTTAATTAACCGTCTGTGGTTTTTATAATACTTTTATATTTATTCAAATCGACAAATCATGTATGGAAAAACGTCGTTGCAGACTTTCTGGAACATCACAGACCTATAGTTTCTTCTGAAACTATGGCTTATTTTCGTTGGCCGAGGTCCGCTTAAAATTTGGACTAGGGTGTCCACATAAAAGAATAGGGTTGCCATACAACTTTTAGTGAAAATTTCCACGAATTTTCCGGAAAATTGGAAAAAAAATACTTTTTCAGAATCCCCTCAACCTAAGCTACAACTTTGCCCAAGACACCAAAGACCTAACACGAACATGATAAAAATTTTTTTTTTTTAGTATTAAGAATAACTTTGGTCCTCACTAACAAAACTGATAAATCTTTGGTGGTTGTGTTTATCAGTAAAGAAAGACTGAAATCAAAATTCAACTTTTAACAAATTTTTGTTTAATCTAAAATACTTCTTGTTTTAAAACTTAAAACTTCTTGTTTTTTACTTTTTAGTTAGCCATGAACCTTTTATAAAAGTTTATTTTAGAAGTTAATAACTTCCTAAGAAATTGGCAGAGCTTTATTTTCATCTGATTTTTTTTCATATATTTTTATTACAGTAAGATTTTTCATATCGCGATATAAATGCATAGAAGTGAGTTAACTACCTTAATTAAGAGTGCAAAAATTAAAATAAGGTGTGCAAAAAACGATAGCCAATATTCGACTTTTTGAAAAACCGATTATTCGGTGTACTCGACAATTTACATCTTAAAAAATTCAATACATTTTTTTTCAGTTTTACGCAGTCTCAATCAGTCTCAAGTCGTATTGTAGCGATGGATATCACACTCTAAAGATTAACACTAAATGTATCATTAATCGAAAACTACTAATTGTACCAAAATAGGTAGTTTGACCTCTTGTGTATTTAAGAGCGATAAATTGTTAAATTTGCTTGGTTTTTTAATTAAGCCATATATAACACAGATATACAAAATACATCACTTGCTAGAACAAAGCTCAAACTATGAAAATTAGAAAATACACTAAAAATAAGCCGACACGTATTTCGGGGTTTGGCTGTTATACCCTATTTAAGCCTTTTAGAGCTAGGAGGCTCATTTTTACGTTTTTACTCATAACTTTTTTATTTTTAAAGATACAAAAAAGAGGAGATACTCATTTCAAACAGCTTCATATCATCTAAAACTAACGTTTTTAAATTTAAAAAAAAAACAGTTTGCCTCAAAAATTATTGTTCTTCTGAAAATATATGAAAAATATATCCCCCAGGATTTTTTCAAGAAAAACCGTGGGTGGGGTGACAAGAAACATCAAATGAAATTGGAAGACCCTTATATTTATATTATAAAAAAAAAATTTTTTTTCAATACACATGAATTCTCTTAACAGAATGTGGTTACATCGACTTAAAAACCAGAATTGTTGTAAAAAAATTAACATTGAATACAGTAAAAATTCCAATCAAGGATACGAAATTTTCAAATATCTGTCTCTTGCTGAGAATAAATACTCTCAACAAGGACATGCTTTGTATGTTAACAAAACAATAAAATTTCATCCGACTTTTTAACTTATGCGATAAATTAAAAAAAAAAGGAAAATTATGGAATTTAAATACACATAAATTAAAAATAACTCAAATTTGAATTGTTTTTTCGGTGAAGAGTAAATTATTTCTATAGAAATAAATCTGAAAATGGATACAAATGAAAATTTTTGAATATCTGGATCATGAAATGAGTTATCTTTCTTGATAATCGTAAATTAGTAGAAAAATCTTTAAGAGGGAATACCGGAATTCGACATTATGAGAAGGAATAGTGGGATTTTACAGGAATTCGAACAATTTAATCACTAAGAATGTCAGGAAACCCTTAATAAACTAACAGAAAGTGATATTAATGATATTTTAATGAAAAAAAATGATGATACATCGTTTGGGTTAAATTCAGAGAATGGAAATTCTAGTAATGAGTCTTTGAAAGTCATTCATGGGCCTTTGGAATTCATTTTTGACATAGTTATACGAAATAGATAATGTTTTGTTACAAATTATTCCCAAAATATGAAAGTAAAAAAAATTGAACATTATAACTGACAATTTTGAAATGTCCTTATTGAGAATATGTCCTTGTTGAGTAGTTATCGCTGATTAGAATTTTTACTGTGTATTGAACAAACTTTGAAGAATTTTTTAAAAGTATTTCCTTCTTTTTAAAAAACAATTCCGATGCCAATATTTCACTTAATATCTTGTCTCTTCAAAAAAAAATGGATCCCGAAATAACGGTGCCTATCAGACCGTACATAAGCAATCTTATCAGTCATGTCTGTTGTATCCGTAAAAATGGAAGAAACGTAAATTTATTCATCAAAAAGTATTAAAACCCAATAATAATTAAGTGAGGATTTTTTTTAGAAATTGATTGAACTTTGAATTTTAAGAATCAATCATCAATTAAATAATAAGAAAAATTGAAGTGAAAATATATTTGTTCAATAAACAGTGAGTTTTTAAAAGTTAACATCAGTCTTTGTTGCTCTTTATGACTCTTCGTTAGTCCTTGAGGAGTCATGAAATTAAAAAAAAAATAAAATCTAATTAAGGTTTAATGAAGATCAATAAAGATCAATGAGGAGTAATAAAGATAAATCAGGAGTTAACAGGACTGGGTGGGACTAACAAAGAGTCATAAAGAGCAACAAAGACTGATGTTAACATTTTAAAACTCACTCTATTGGACATCGGGCCGCAAAGGTTGCAACTTATAAATTTAAAATCGTATTCTAGTGACCACTGATAAAAATATCGATAAACCTAAACCAACACATCAAAAACTAGTGAAAATTTCAGATTTTTTATGCAATTTATCTGATAAACTCACTATTAACAATGTTTTTTTGATAAGTTTAAGATCGTAAATTTGAGACGCTGTATTAAGAGAGACATTCCAATTATACTCAAATGTGATGTACCTGAGGATGAACCACGACATTAAGAAATGAAACGTACCACTTGCAAGTTGTGTCCATTTTAACGTCGACGAATGACGATCAATTACTGCAAGCACTGCAAGCAGCCATTTTGTTACGAACATAGAGCACAATTATGTTCCCATTGTCCTCAAGAACGATTTAAGTATTGTTTTAATGTGATATTCTTACTCTTAAACGTTTTTTTTAATAGACTGATTCAATAAAAATAATTTATATTTATTAAATTAATAAATAATTTAATTTTAATTAATAGTCGTAAAATTTATGACTGTTTCTTATATATGATTGTAAAATAAGTTTCTTACTTAAGGGTTAAAAATATCACTCCAACTCGCAAGTCAAACAAAGAAAATTTGTTCATGACAACTACTAAAGATATTAAAAAAATATTAAATTTTCTTTTATTTCTGAATTTTTCACGATTTTGATCCCATTTTTCGTTCTCTTTTTCATTAAATTGATGTTAGCAAATACTCAACCGTCAAACTAAAAAATTTCAAAATTTAATATATCTCATTCGCAAAAAATGATAACCTACGACAAATACAGGGTGATTTTTATTCTTTCTGGTGATCTTTTTTGCACTTTATCGCACTTTCCTGCTCTTTTTTGCTTTTTTTTACACTTTTATGTTCTTTTGGACGCCTGATTGCACTTTCTTGCACTTTATGTCACCCTTTTTTGCTCTTCGTTGCACTTCTTTGCACTTTATTGCACTTTTTAGCTCTTTTATGCTCTTTATAGCACTTTATTGCTTCTAATTCCAAATCTTTTTTACTCTTCATTGCTCTTTTTTGCACTTTATTGCACTTTTTAGCGCTTTTTTGCTCTTTATTGCACTTCTTTGCACTTTTTAGCTCTTTCATGCTCTTTATTGCGCTTTATTGCTCTTAATCACAAATTTTTTGCGCTTTTTATTGCACTTCATTGCTCTTTTTTGCACTTCTTTGCACTTTTATGCTCTTTAACGCACTTTTTTATTGTAAATTTTATTTTTTTTATAAAAGAGCAATAAAGTGCAAAAAAGAGCATAAAAGTGCAAAGAAGAGCAATAAAGTGCAATAAAAAGCGCAAAAAATTTGTGATTAAGAGCAATAAAGCGCAATAAAGAGCATGAAAGAGCTAAAAAGTGCAAAGAAGTGCAATAAAGAGCAAAAAAGCGCTAAAAAGTGCAATAAAGTGCAAAGAAGTGCAACGAAGAGCAAAAAAGGGTGACATAAAGTGCAAGAAAGTGCAATCAGGCGTCAAAAAGAACATAAAAGTGTAAAAAAAAGCAAAAAAGAGCAGGAAAGTGCGATATACGGGTGCAATAAAGTGCGATAAAGTGCATAAAAGATCACCAGAAAGAATGAAAATCACCCTGTATTAATATTTTAGGAGACATTTGTTTCTTTTTTATATTATTGTAAAATAATTAGTTTTAATTAAAGGAAAATAAATGATTAATTCGGAAGGAGAACATAATTTTAACTTATTTACAAATGTTTGCTTTTTTGTTAAAATGAAATTTCTTTATTAATAAAGCATTTCAAAAAAAAAAAAATTCTTAACACAACAAATGGTGGTAGCTAATGTAAAAGCGCTAACAAGTGCAATAAAGAGCATAAAAGAGCTAAATAGTACAAAGAGGTACAAAGAAGAGCAATGAAGAGCAAAAAAGGGTATCATAAAGTGCATCCGTTCGTCCCCGTTCGGCATTGTAAAACACAAAACGGACATTTAAAAATGAAGAAAAATATACAATTAAAATACAATTTTAATATATTTAGAAACAGATATAGAATAGATATATGAAATTGATGCAAACCAAAAAATTTGCTGATTCATACACGTGCCTTGCTTTACTCAAATGTTTGGTATGCGTTACATTTTATTTTTTTATGAAAGTTTAAAAATGATGCGCACCTTAACTCTAAAATTTTAATTTTTATAATTTACTTATTTAAATTTAAAAAATTAAAGCTACAGTATACACAATTTTCCATGTTGTCAGTCATAGGCACGCTTGTAGAAGAAAAAATTATTTATTGGTAAATATTAAAGTTAAAAATTAATTATTTTAAATAATTTTAAATTCAAATCTAATAAAAAAATTTCAGTATTGAATAAAAAATTATGAGCTACAATAAAATATTCCTTAATAAATACAAAATATACGATTTAAATAAGGATGCTGATGAGGGTTCACAGTAATGTACCTCACGATGAACCCATTTTTTTGCGGCTTATATAGTCTGACAAATATAAATTGAAATTTTATTAAAAGGTGCGTTCGATGAGCAAGTGTCACTTGTACTCATCCAGAGATTTTTTGTATGAAAATATGGTTGAGCTAAACAAAATTGTGCTTATCGAATCTTTACAATTTTTGACGTAATCAGGAATCAATATATCTGCCCCTGCAGGCAAGAACGACGCACCTACATTTTTGGTCAAAATGACTTTTTGATGAAAAAGCTCATTTAAGATCATATCAAAGCATTTGGCTTCGAAAAAAAAAATTTTTTGTTCCACGAAGTCTGAGTTTTGATGGCTCAATTTTCGCAGTTTTCGAGAAATTGCATGTTAAAACGACGCATATTCATATTTGCAGGCATAAAAGACGCATATCATATAAATATCTATATTTTTAAGCCCATTACAAGGAAAATCTGACTAATTGAAGATAGTTGTAGTGTGCTTGTGGGATCTAACTTAATTTTGAGTCATTAGGTGAAATACTTGGAACCATTAAAGTACTAGAAAACTGAAATTGATTAGATAACAATTGATTACTTTTAATTGCTAGACAAGTCGGTATGCTAAACCGACTAATCTAAATCTTATAATGTTTCAAATATTGAAGCTCATTAATGTTTTTCAATTTCTTCTATGTATAAATCACAAACTAGTTCTCAAACCCCCATTTTAGCGTTATCTGATGGGTCAAATGGAAAACCCAAATAGAATTCGCCAGATTTCTCTACTATCTCTATACACATCAACGAATTTAGCTTAGAAAAATTTGTCAAAAAAGCCCTAAAATCGACCAAAATTATGAAAAAGTCTCTCAGTGCCATTTGGAGGGTCCAAACTAACACCTAAACTGACTGTGATTGAAAAATTGAAGTTTCTATAGTTCTTTATACTCATCAACACCATTGTCTTTGGGAAAAAAACCAACCAAATTTATATTAAAAGCCCTCTCAGAGCCATCGGGTGGCTCCACATCAAGTAAAAAATCTGTAGAATTGGAATCACTTTCGATTTAAATACGATTTATGTTTCCTGATAGCTCTCACATCGCTTCGGAACAATTATTTTCTTACAAATTAAGAAATTATATTCAAAAACTTATCAAACAAAGAAAAATCCTCAAAGCCCGCTTGTCTATTGCAAATTTCGGGGCAAAAAAACTTATAAACATTAATATAAACACACATATTCATAAAGTCGTGCAAATATATAACATTTTAACGAGGAGGTTATAGAAATTAGTAGAAAAAACATTGATATGCGTCTTTCTTGCATGCAACGTCCTTTTTGCCTGCAATATTTTTGTAAAAATGTTGCAGGCAAGAATGACTTTTTCAATTTAAGCCTAATAAGGCTCAAAAAAATGAAAAAAAAATTCTTACAATATTTAAAGGATGTGACTACCTTTAGTATATGACCATTGATTTCTAAAAATATTAAATAGAGCTTGAGCTACAGAGCAGAAACTGATCAAAAATACAAAACTGCAAATATCTCAGTTTGTAGTTTTTGTAGGTGCGTCGTTCTTGCCTGCAACGGCAGATATTTTTGTATAAGTGAAATTAATGTTAAAAAAAATTGTTATTTTTTGTTTTAAAATGTAGTGTTCTAAAAATCGGAAGCTGAAATTGAACGTTTTATTATATTCAACCTGTTTTTTCTGAAAAATTGTCAAATTGACTGAAAACCAGGTGAAAACAAACAAAATTTAGTGGAATTTTCATGACGTTCGAGTGAAATTTAAAAATTAAAATATTTTTTATTCATTCTAAAAATGATCAAAACTTTTATTTTTTTTCCCTTAAATTTCTCAAATATGTGCAAAATCATTGTAAAAAGTCGTCTCTATTTCAATCAAACTTAAGTACGGCCCCGCACAAAAATTTCAATTTATATTTGTCAGACTATATGATAATCGAAATAATAAATCAAAAAAAATCAAATTATTCTGTTAAAATAATAAAATGATTTTTTTGACGCCAAAGCTGCGATTTTGAACATGTTTTTTGGCTTGAAACATCGGTTTACCAAAGTATGTCTCAAAAAAATGTAAATTTAACCCTTTTGGTACTGGTGGTTACTACGTCTAACCACCTGCTAAAGGTCACGAAAACCGATATTTATTTTTAAAAAATTATTAATTTCTCTTTTCTAACATTTAATTTGAATCCTTAAGATTAACGTAAAATAAAAAATTTGTGCATTTGAATATTTTACAGTATGAATTTTGACTGATATAAATTCAAATCCTGACAAAATTATATACAAAAACTAATTATTCAATTTTCTTCAAAAATTTCCGATTCAAAATCAAAAATTTACCGTGAGTGGTGCAAAAACTTTTTATAACATTATTAAATAAATATATTTTTCGACAAATTATTGCCATTTTTAGATCCATTTTCATTGAATTTGTTGATAAATCTTGGTGATTGTGTATTTGTAACCACTCTTAATTTTTTTAGTTGTTCCTTTAAAACTACAATTTAATGTATCTGGAAATTCTTATTTTAATAAAATTAATTGATTTATGAAAAGAAACCTTTATTTTTCTAATTTTTTTCATAAGCCGTACCAAAAGGGTTAAAAATAAATTCCATTTAAACTTGATTATAATCGTTTTTGCTTTTAAAAATACAGTGACTATTTATTTTCATTTATTATTGAGTAATTAATGGAGTATTATTAGAAGAAATTATTAAAGTTTTATGAAATAGATTAATTTTATTGAACAGAATTGAAAATCTCTCATTGCGACATATTAGCAAATGACAAAAAAAAATTATAGTCCTTATTAATGATGAAAATTAAGGACAAAAATTATATTTCGCTTAAATTGTTATAATTTTATAAAATTGAGACTTCCAGAGAAAAACTGTAAAGCCAATTTTGTTATTTTATGAAATATGCAATTCAAAATAAGAATTTAAGAATTATATTTATATTACAAATATCTTTAAATTTCTTAAATTAACCTTACAAATATATAATAGTGCTTAAAATAATTATTAACTCTATAGCTCCGGGACGGTTCATTGGAGCGTGGTCGAGTTCTTTCAGTAGGATAGAGGAGCTCATGAAGATTATTTATAGTTCATTAGTTTTGAGATTTGTTGGGTTATATTCATTTTACAACCCATTTTTATAGTAGATATTAGTTAACTATTAAATTATTGTTAATGTAATAGAACATCAAATTATTCTAGAAATAGATTATTCTAGTACGAACTGTGTTACAATAAAGAACTATTTAATAAATTCTAATAGGTTATGGGCCTATGTTCGTAAAAAAGAAAATCGAGAAAGTTCTTTAATTTAAATTCGTACAAGTAAAATATTCGTGTGTGATAAAAATATAAAAATATTACAAAAATGAATAATATTGCAATCGAGCGTCTCAGCGGTCGCGAAAATTACAATTCGTGGGACGGTTCATTGGAGCGTGATCGAGTTCTTTCAGTAGGATAGAGGACCTCATGAAGATTATTTATAGTTCATTAGGTTATCTTCATTAGTACACCGCTGTTAGATACAAAATGATTGTACATTTTGATTGTACTTTTTGACGTTTTATACATCTGTAACTTGAATCCACAACAGTCGAGTTATAAACAAGTGTTACAAAAAAAAACAAAAAATAATTTTTTTTAAAATGGATTTGATATCTAAATTTAATTTATTAGATCAGGAATATTTTTCTCCTGAATTAGAAGATTTTATTTCAATTGAAAATGAATTCAATGACGGTGAAAGAAATAAAAAATCAAAAAGACGGTACATAAATAGAGATTTCGCTAAATATGAAAAAATATTGCATGATGATTACTTCTCGGAATCCCCAATATTCCCTGATGATGTCTTTGAAAGGAGATTTCGGATGAATCGTGAAATGTTTCAAAATATTGCAAATGCCATGGAAGAATTTGACGATTATTTTAAAGTTAAATTTAACTGCACAGGTAAAAGGGGATTGTCATCCATTCAAAAATGTACCGTCGCTTTGAGACTTTTAGCTTATGGAAATGCCGCTGATTCAATCGATGAATATGTGAAAGTTGGTGAAAGCACTGCGTTAGAAATTCTTCGTAAATTTTGTTCCGGAATGATTTCAGTTTACGGTTCTTGGTTTTTAAGATCTCCCAACTCAAATGACATAAAAAATTTATTTGCTGAAAATAGTAGACGGGGTTTTCCAGGAATGCTTGGAAGTATTGATTGCATGCATTGGTTTTGGAGGAATTGTCCAGTGGCTTATCAAGGTCAGTATCAAGGTAAAGAGTCGAAGCCAACTGTTGTTCTTGAAGCCATCGCCAGTCATAATTTGCATATATGGCATTGTTTTTTCGGATTACCTGGATCTCTCAACGATATAAATATTTTGGATCGCTCCCCGATAGTTGATGATGTGTTACATGTAATTAAAATTTCATTTTTAGTAAATGTAAAATTAAAATTTTTCATTTCAGAACAAAATTCCAAAAATAAAATATTCGATAAATGGCACACAGAGAGAAACTGGATATTGGTTAGCGGACGGGATCTATCCAGATTGGCCGATTTTTGTAAAAACTATTTCAGAACCTTCAAACCGCAAAGCTGCATTGTTTTCGAAAAAACAGGAATCTTTACGGAAGGATGTTGAACGTGCATTTGGTGTATTACAGAGTCAGTGGCATATATTAAAAAACCCCGGACGTCTTTGGGATGTTTCATCCATGTCACTTGTAATGAAAACTTGTATAATTTTACATAACATGAGAATTGAATACGCAAACGAAAGCAAAACAACAAATCAAGATCGATTTTATGAGAATCATGAAAATTCAAACCCAAATCAGGAATATGGTGAGCCCCCTGATGATTCTATGGCTGGATATTTAAGAGCACGACAAAATATGAAAAGTAGAAATGAATATGCACTTTTAAGAGAAGATTTAATCAATCATTTATGGAATTTAGAGGGAAATTCTGATTGATTTTTTATTATATTATAAAAATAAATGAAAATTACACGAAACTAATACACATTTTAAATTTAATTCACTTTTCACGGAGCTCCTGAAGGTACAGTGCCTTTTTTCTTTCAACAATTTCGCGAGCAATCGGGTCTAAGTTAGTTGTATCCATGGTCACAAGCTGTAAAAATTGAATCTCGTTCGCATTCTTGAGCTCATTAGAGTGCTTCTCCAATAAATTGTTCCTTTCTTTTGCTGCTTGTGCCATTTCTTCAAGACTCTTCACTCGTCTTTCATCCAATTCTTGATTAAGCTTAATTTTTTTGGCTTGTTGTCGTCCCATTGGTCTCGGTTGTGAAGAACTTGAACTTGAATTATCGAGTTCATCGATCTCATCAATATCCGACGATTCTGAAAGAAATATTGATTGTATCAAATAAAAATAAAAATATAAAAAAAATACCAGGTGAAAAAACCGCTTTTCGTTTTGGTGCTGTTTGTTTAGAATTTATTGCCAAAAATTTTGGAGAATCCTTCAATATTTCCCAACAAGAACGAAATTTGAACTGGGTCCCCATATCTTGTTTATAAATCTCCTCGGAATCGATAAACTTGTCTTCTTCTGTTTTTCCTGATTGATTCAACCTTTGGACGGATGCATAACATCCAACAAATTTGCTGACACATCGACTTATCATTCCCCAACGTTGTCTCAAAGAATCCCAATGACGTTCTCCAAGGGAACTAATTTTTTGTGATGCGTGAGCATGAATCTTTGTCCAAAAAACCGCATTTGACTGATCAGTTCCATGAATGGGATCTTCAGAAAATGATAACCATGAACGACAAATTTGTCTATCTTCTTCAATTGAAAAATTTCTCCGTTTTAGTGATTGCGAAGACATTACCAAATAGTAGAACACTATTTCATGTAATTATCGGACTTTTTAAAACAAACTTTAATTTATTTTAGTAAAAATTTACATTTAAATTCGGAAAAAAGTTGACATAAACAAATCAATTTGCCTGTTACAAAAATTGCAAATTTTATAACAGCTGAGTGTCAGTTTGTTACATATGTACAACTGTCAAAAATGTATAACGACTGTTGCAGCTGTTACAAAGTAACTCATTATACATGTATAAAAATGAGTGACTTTATAACAACTAATGAAGATAACCTTAGTTTTGAGATTTGTTGGGTTATATTCATTTTACAACCCATTTTTATAGTAGATATTAGTTAACTATTAAATTATTGTTAATGTAATAGAACATCAAATTATTCTAGAAATAGATTATTCTAGTACGAACTGTGTTACAATAAAGAACTATTTAATAAATTCTAATAGGTTATGGGCCTATGTTCGTAAAAAAGAAAATCGAGAAAGTTCTTTAATTTAAATTCGTACAAGTAAAATATTCGTGTGTGATAAAAATATAAAAATATTACAAAAATGAATAATATTGCAATCGAGCGTCTCAGCGGTCGCGAAAATTACAATTCGTGGAATTTCGCGATGAAAAATCTTCTCATACATGAAGATCTGTGGGATGTGATCGAAAATGACCCTGATGCCTCTATTTCATCGACTGCATTTAATAAAAAAGATTCCAAAGCTCTAGCCAAAATAAATTTAATGGTACAACCAGAATTATATTGCCATGTTTCGAGATGCAAAACGGCAAAGGAAGCGTGGATTACCCTTTCAAATCTTTTTCAAGACGATGGACTAGATCGTCGAGTAAGTTTAGTATGTCAATTGGTCAACACAAAACTTGCCAATTCAAAAAATATGGAAGATTATGTGTGTTCAATTATGACCATTTGTCAAAAATTAACAAATGCTGGTCTAACTGTAACTGACGAATGGACAGGCATTTTCATGTTGGCTGGTTTACCTAGTGAGTATAAACCTATGATAATGGGAATGGAATCTTCTGGAAAAATTATAACGGCCGATGCAGTCAAATCGAAACTTCTTCAAGATGTAAATCACGTGGATAACGACGCAGTGCCTTAGTTACAAATAATCGTTATAAAAACAAGAAATATTTTAAAAAGAAAAATTTCCATAGCAACAATACAAATAATAAAGGAAATAATAAACAAAATAATAACGACAATTGGAAACCTAACGATAAAGGTAAATCGTTAATTAGTGTGTTGTCCACAGGAAATCCAAAAATTCAGGTACATCGATAGTGGTGCAACCGCCCACATGTCTCATAACCGTGATTTTTTCCAAAATTTCAAATCACGTAGTGATATTGTTAATACTGCTGGATCACAAACAATTAATGTTGTTGGCTGTGGCAATATCAATCTCTCAATTTATGAAGAAGATGGTACTATTGGTAACATTTTGCTGAAAAATGTGCTTTATGTTCCTGGATTATCTGCAAATCTTTTGTCCGTAAAAGTAATCGCAAATAAAGGTTACAAAGTCATATTCAAGTCAAATGAATGCACTATTTATGACAACAACGGAAATTTCTTGTGTAAAGGAAAATTAAGTGAAGGTCTTTACAAACTTAATCAACCTTTTTTAAAGAAAGCTTTTGTCAGTAAACAAGCAGTTAGCATAGATTTATGGCATCGGAGAATGGGTCATACAAACATACAATATTTGAATAAACTTAAAAATGGCTTGGCATCTGGTATAGATTTCAAGGAAAATTCTTTAATGGATTGTGTCACGTGTGCTAAGGGTAAACAACAATATTTACCTTTTCCTTCTCAAGGTTCAAGAGCCAACGAGCTAATTGAGCTCGTACACTCCGATCTCTGTGGACCCATGGAGACGGAGTCCTTCCAGGGAAGTCGTTATATTTTAACTTTTATATGTGATAAAAGCCGTAGAATTTTTGTTTATTTCTTACAGTTTAAATCACAAGCTTTGGAGAAATTTAAACAATTGAAGGCAATGATTGAAAATCAAACTGGAAGGAAAATTAAAATTTTAAGAACCGACAATGGAGGTGAATATTGTAGCAAAGATTTTGAAAATTTTCTCAAATCAACTGGAATTGAGCACCAAACAACTGTTTCATACACACCACAACAAAATAGTTTAGCTGAACGATATAACAGAACAATTATTGAAAAATCAAGATGTTTATTATTTGATGCTAATTTACCAAAGAAATTTTGGGTTGAAGCAGTTAATTGTGCTGTATATTTACTCAATCGTTCACCTACAGCTGGTCTCAATGTTACTCCAGAAGAGGCTTTCACCGGTAAAAAACCAAATCTTTCTCATATTCATGTATTTGGTCCAAAAGTTATGGCACAAATTCCAAACGTAAAAAATTTGATGCAAATCTAAGGAAGCAATTTTTGTGGGCTATGGTACTTCAACTAAAGGATATAAATTATTTAGTCCACAGTCACAGAAATTCTTTTATTGTCGTACTGTGACCTTCCTGGACGAAGCTCAAATTGGCCAAGGTGGCCTGATTGCATCAGGTGAATCAATTAATAAATTTGATGATAAAAAACCCGTTTGTTTAGATTTATTTACACACACACAGGAAACAATTCAACACGATAATTCAAATCAAAAAGCAACAAATCAAGTCGGTCATTCAGATGATAAAGATATTGAAGAATTTGTTGAAGCTTTTGAGAATCATATAATAACTGATGAAGAATCTGACAATACTGCTCATGTACAAGAATCCAATGATTCATTACAATTGGAGGTACCAACAGTCAGACAATCAAATCGAATCAAAAATCAGTTAAAAATAAATTACAATGAAAAATGTTTGGCTGATAAAGCAAGGGAATCAAATAATCATGTTTTAATGTCCAAAAGGTCTAATTTTGATGATTTTGGGATGCACCAGGAGCATATAAAGTCAAATTCATTTCTTAAAGAAAACCTCAGGTCTTTTAAATCTCAACAGTTACAAAGGACACATGATGATTCTGATTTGTGACATTCAGGGGCCATTAATTCGTCCTCCAACCCCCTTAGAAATGGCGGAAGGCGAGATTTTCAAGGCAAGTCTTTAAATTCACTTGTTAGTCAACATATTGCTAATACCGTTCCTATTTCAATTGATGAAAATGATCCAAATACATTTAATGAAGCTATGAATAGTCCTTATAAACAAGAATGGATCAATGCAATGCAAGAAGAATACAATTCATTAATTGAAAATAATACATGGACATTATGTGAACTTCCAAAAGGACGAAAAGCAATAAAAAACTTGTCTTAAAAGGGTGTTCTCAAAAATATGGTGTTGATTACCAAGAAATTTTTGCACCAGTAATACGTTATCAAATTGTACGATATTTAATTGCTTTATCTGTACAATTGGATCTTAAAATGCACCAAATGGATGCAGTTACAGCCTTTTTACAAGGTGAATTAAATCAAGAATTAATTTATATGGAGCAACCAGAAGCATTCGTTAATAATAAAAATCTGGTCTGAAAGCTCAATAAAGCTTTATATGGTCTCAAACAGTCTAGTAGAGTTTGGAATTTAAAATTGGATGCTGCATTAAAGAAATTTGGTTGTAAGCAATCTCAATTGGATCCTTGTTTGTATTTTGTTAAACAAAATAACAAGTTATTCTTTGTCACCATTTATGTGGACGATTTTCTAATTTTCTGGAACAATGAAGACTTATTCAAATCTTTCAAGCAATTCTTATTAACGAATTTCAAAATGAAAGATCTTGGTGCTGCTGAATATTGTTTGGGAATTCGTATTACCAGAAATTTCAATGAAGGCAAACTTTGGCTTGACCAGGAGCAATATACAAAGAAGATTTTGGAGAAATTCAATATGCAGAATTCAAAACTCCTTTGAATCCAAGCAGCAAGTTTACTGAGAATTCACCAGAAATAAATGACACCAAAGTTCCATGCAAACATATTGATATCCGTTATCACTTCATACGTGATATAATCAATAAACAAATCATAGAATTAAAATATATATCCACTGAGCAACAAACTGCTGATGTACTTACAAAAGGACTTCAAACCGTGAAGCAAAACAAGATGAATCAATTGTTAGGATTAACCAATACAGTAAAAATTCTAATCAGCGATAACTACTCAACAAGGACATATTCTCAATAAGGACATTTCAAAATTGTCTGTTATAATGTTCAATTTTTTTTTACTTTCATATTTTGGGAATAATTTGTAATAAAACATTATCTATTTTCTGGGAAATTTTTATTCTTTTCCTTTGAAAATAATTTTTTAATTTCTGCGTTACAAATTTGTTACAAAAAAAAATCAATTAAATGCCCTAATGAGCTTTCTAAGGAACTATATTCTTTTTTGCTTGTAACTATGTAAAAATGAATTCCAAAGGCCCATGAATGACTTCCAAAGACTCATTACTAGAATCTCTATTCTCTGAATTTAACCCAAACGATGTATCATAATTTTTTTTCATGAAAATATCCCAAAAAACAATTCAAATTTAAGTTATTTTTAATTTATATGTATTTAAATTCCATAATTTTCCGTTTTTTTTTTAAATTTATCGCATAAGTTAAAAAGTCGGATGAAATTTTATTGTTTTGTTAACATATAAAGGATGTCCTTGTTGAGAATATTTATTCTCAGCAAGAGACAGATATTTGAAAATTTCATATCCTTGATTGGAATTTTCACTGTATCAACTAACCAGGAGTGTTGGGTTATATTCACTTTACAACCCATTTTTATAGTAGATATTAGTTAACTATGAAATTATTGTTAATGTAATAGAACATCAAATTATTCTAGAAATAGATTATTCTAGTACGAACTGTGTTACAATAAAGAACTATTTAATAAATTCTAATAAGATTGAGCTCAAGGTTTAGGCTCAAGCGCCTCCAGAGCCTGAAAAACCGTTACAAAACTGTTGAAAATTTTTAAATATTGATGATCTGTTTTGTTGGATGGAGAAGTTTACTCAAATGAACTTTAACTAATTAGCTCAGAAGTTAGGCTCAGGGATTGGGCTCAATGATTGGGCTCAGGGATCAGGCTCCAGAGCCTAAAAACGGTAAAAAGCTCAATATGTCTGATTGTCTTCAAAAAATAATGTTTATGAAGATAGTATGAATATTCTAAAATACTTTTAGGGGAACAAAGGAGTACATATTTTCCAAAACTTTTTATAAAAAGAATCTTACGGTTCTTTCTGCGCTTGCTTTATTTAGTTATATAATTGCCTCGTTAAAGTGAGTTTTCAAGATTAATATTGATTGAATCATATTTCTTCACACAATATTTACATCCAGTTATTAAATTAGAATCATAAAAAGTTAAGTTTTAAAGCTAAAAGTAAATGCAACTTAGATAAACATTTATTCTGGGTGACATGTCACTCTAGGGACTCGTATGTAACTTTTTCTTAGGGACCTCCAAAGGTTAAAGATATTGTTCTGTTGTTTCCAAAACATATTTAGAATTTTTTCAATGGCAAGTATTTCTCAAAATATCACATATGAAATTTCTGTAATTCAAATATGAAATCGTACTTTTTACGCTTAAAAGAGTAATTTCTACACTTAAGCGTAATTTGAAAAGTACGTTTGATTTCTCAGAGGGTAAAAGTGCCTTTTTAAACGTCTTCTCGTGTTAAATTATTAATTTTTTATGTTCGTATGTAAAATATTATACGAAATTTCTACGAAATCTTACGAAGAATATATTTCTTAATAATAATACAAAATTTCGCAACGGATTATTTTAACTACAAAGCTTAACAAAATAAAATCGATGTGGTTGCTTTGAGAAATCCCGAAACACGTCAAAAAGATTTTTCAATCCTGATTATTTTCCACTTTGAAATTTCAAATTCACTGATTTGTGTTTGTTTCCAGTCATTACAGTCATTTACCCTTTAAGTTCAGATTTATACATATCAAAGTTTAAACTTTTCTGAAGTTAATTTTGTTCCAAAGTGTCAAGTTATCTATATCGTTGGAAAGAAGGCAAAAAGAGCTTACAGAAAATATAAATTTTATCAGAATAAGACCGCATAATATTCAATTTATATTAAATTTTGTACTAAAAATACAAAAAAAAAGAGTTTTTTCTCTTTTTTTGTATTTGTTACCTGAAAAAGCCCAATAAAATTTCGCTAATTACATTGAAACTTATATTTTCTGATAGCTCTTTTTGCCGTCTTTCCAAAAATTTAAATTACTTGACACTTTGGAATAAAATTAACTTCAGAAACGTTTAAACTTTGATATGTAATAATTTGAACTTAAAGGGGAAATGACCCTTTTCCATTCAAATTTCATTATATCATAAAACAAGCACGAATTAGTGAATTTTAAAATTTCAAAGTGGAAAATAATCAGGATTGAAAAATCTTTTCGACGTGTTTCGGGATTTCTCAAAGCAACCACATCGATTTGATTTTGTTAAGCTGTTCTATTGTTTGCATTACGTCATAATGTCATATTATGCTTAGTACAATTTTTTTATTTAATATACTTTTGATGAATCACAACAATACCCATACGCAACTCTGTATTGTATCGAAAACGTTGAAACAAAAAACACTATATTTTTGCTGTTTTTTATATACAGATAAATAATGATGAAAAAACAGTGAAAAGATAGACACTAAAAGACTGAAAAACATTTTTTTACTATACCGTTGCCTAGCGGATATAGTGATTTTGGTAAGCGAACTACAAATATATATAGCGTTAGACCATAAACCAAAATATATTGCTAGTAAGTTGGTTATATGGTCATATTATACTATATATAGCAATTCGTTGTCCAAGGGGAACCTGTTTTGCGGTATATAGGAGAAATATTGGACATGATTTGGACTTTATTATAATAACGAGTACTTTATGTGCTCTGTAGCTTAAAAAATTAAATATTTGTCTTGTTATGTTATGATACCTTGCTAGCAAGAAATTGAATGCAGATTCCCAAGATTACCACAGTTATCTTGCAATCCGACCAACTGAGTAACTTTTCGGGGTTTTAGTGATCAAGAGCTTTATGGCCCGAAAACGTTTTTAAGATTGAAAGGTATAATTTTTTTTATATTGGTAGGTTTTACGGAATTTAAGGCAGGGAATCTTAAAATTTTCCGGAAACCCCTTGTAAAAAATTAAGATTGATGGTATCTTAAGCAAAGTTGTTTAGAATGATGAGAAGAAAATTTTGACATAAAAAATTTTCCATTTCCGGAAAATTTAGGAAAATCCCATCTGGTAACCCTATTTTTTTGCACCCTATATTTTTACTACTCTCACATTGAATACGAACATAAGCCTAGAATGTCATATGGGTCTCAGATGAACCGTAAAGAGGTTCCAAAAAAAGGAGCGAATACTATAGAAAACTTGTTAAAATACCTTATAGTTTAAAAGATATAGCTCATCAAAAATACTTCTAACAAAGATTCTATCTCGTTGTATGCTTTGCCATAACCGTTCATTTCTGCTTCTTAAATTTGAAGCCACCAGTGTTTCTAATTTTGCAATTTTTTTACTTCTCATTCCCCTAATAACTCAAATATTTAATGAACTGAATTAAAAAAAAAAAGATAAATTTCTTACTTTGCGAGAAATCCCATAACCATAACGAGGTATCCAAGACCCGTAATAAACCAAAAAATAATAAAGACCTGGTAACATCTAAAAAATACTCCAAATTGTTGCTCTTGTAGAGATCCAAATGTTGGAACAAAATCTCCAAATCCAATGGTTGTTAACGTGACAAATGCATAATAAACAGAAATAGAGTATTCCCAATTTTCAAAATATGAAAACAAGCAAGCTGGAATGAAAATGAAAAGCACTATTCCAGGACAAAAATATAAAAGAATTTGTGCTAAAAATCCAAATTGATGTGGTTTATAATGTTTATTAAGGTTTTTCTGATATAAATGGTATAAACGATATAAACCTGTAAACTGAAAAGAAAGATAAAGTAAATGCATAAATAAAAATATGACAATTTCCAATTTACTGTTTAAAAAGAAATTTTGATAGGACTAAAAATAAAAAGCTATGTAGTACCCAATTTCAAAAATTAGTATAGGGGAGAGTGGGGTACATTCACGGATGGGGTACATTCGCGTGGTAGCTAGTTTGCAGCTATGCACTTGAAATTTTCCAAAAAAAATTGATGCCGGACGATAGGGCTACGAATAATATCAATGTCAAAAAAAAAAAAATCAAATGACAGAAAAAAAATTTCCCGCCAGTTCGATTGAAAGTCGGCCATTAGAAAAAAAGGTACAAAAGTAAATTTCTCATGAAAAATTTTTTTAATAAATTCGACTTTTTAGATTAGGATTTTTGAAATAATTTTTGGATTGAATATAAGTTAAATATTGTAAATTATTGTATTCATGCTTAGTTATAACTGTGGACGTCTATTCAATTTTGTATTTTTATTTAAACTTTGATAAGAGGAAGATTCACGCATTAGCAAGTGGGGTAGATTCGCGCATGTAAACAAATAAAAAATTTTTTTTTCGTTGCATTAACATTTTATTTTCATAGAAATATGTCTCGAAACTACAAAAAAAAAGACTGATCGAGTAAGTTCCTGTGTTATGGAAAAAACAATAAAAGACAACCAAGAGTCGAATTCACGGATACTGACTTCGTGCCATGCCAAATCATTCAAGGTTTCCCATTCAATCAAGATATTACTGTTCCTGATATAGGTGAAGAAGTTTCAGCCAAAACGTATTCAGTTGAGGTGCATAATTCTTCATTAATGATCATGTGAATTGCTTATTTGGTCCTCCTCAGCTCATATCATCGGAGTCAATAAGACCTTCCCTGTCACTAAGCCGAGTATTAAGAAGCGTGCTTCTTCAAAGAATGAAAATCTCGGAATAATACGGCAACACATGAGAAAAATTAGTTGATGAATTTGCAACAAGTGAAGGAGGAAGAAAACCCCCAAGGAAGAGAAACAAATAGAGATCAAAATTAAAAAGGATTTAAAACTGCTTAACCTAGATAGTCTAAAAAAAGGAAATAAGTAGCGATAATCCCTTTTTTATATATCGCAAAATTATTCACTTTTGAGTTGTATTTGAATAATTAACTTTTTAAGCAACCTTAAACCTCTTTAACTATACATATGAATGTACCCCACCTATGGGGTACATTCACGTTTTTGACTTTTCTCAGAAGTTTTAATTTTCCAATTATATCTTAACAAATTTCAAAAAAATTATTCATGCAGTATTAAAATTGACATATTAGCTTATCTTTTGGCATTATTTATTATTTTAAATAAGTTGGCCTTTCAGGTGTTTTTTGAGTTCTCTTACAAAAAATGACTTACTTGTTTAAAAAAACTCATAGAAACTAAATTTTTTCAAAAATTAAATTATCAGAAATCAAACTAGAATAGGTTTTCTTTGCGATAAAACACTAACATTTTTATTTTTTATCATTTAAATGTCATTTTTTATACAAATCGTTCGTTACTACTGAATACAAAATGGCTTAAACTGATTTTTTTTTTCAATACGAAATATCGATTTTTCTGCGAATTCTTCAAAATTATCCAAGAAAAGTTATTTTTTCTAGAAGGTTTAGAAGTGTTCTAGCATAAGAAACAGATGGTAAATATTTTAACACATTTGCTAAAGAGATATTGAGGCTTTTTTCCGTAACTCTGAATACAAAAAATTTTCAGTTTTACATGATTATTGAAATTATTTGCCGGTTTTTTCTGTTTAAAAGCAAAAATTTACAGTTAAACTGATTTTTACTCAAAACTTAACTCTTCCACTTTCAGTTTCAATCATTCAAATATAATTTTTACCGAAAATTCGAGAATTATAGTTAAATTTAAATAATCATATTTTTCCGAAAATTTTAATGTATGAATAACAGCCGCCATGTTTATTTTTTGGTTTTGTTATACTACATACAAGTTTTGTACCGAGTTTTGACTAAAAGTATGAATTTCGTAACGCTGAATACAAACTTTAGTTGTAATTTTAATCAACTTTTACTAAAAAATTAAAAATTCTAAGTACGCTGTTATTTAGATATATACATTCTTAAAGAAAATTTATAAAAAAATTCGGTCCTTTTGATAGCTAAGATGAAATAACAATTAAATTTTATTAATGTTGAATATTTTCCTGAAAGATAAACCTGTAATCTATCGTTTCCAATCATTAAAATATAAATTTTGGCAAAATATTGCACTCAAATAATAAAATTTAAAATGACGAAAATTGGCCATTTTTCATAGAAATGACGGAGGACCATTTTGAACACATTTTAAACTTCAAAATACTCAAAAAAGTAAAAAAAAAATGATATATCCTTAAAATTCAATGTGTTTTCTGTGCAGCAAAATTATTTCATAAAAATCGGTTTGAATTTTATGTCAGTATATTTTACGTCGTGGAATCGTCCATATGGCTTTTTCAAAATGGTTTTTTGTCACTATCATTTACAAAAATTTTCCGATTAAAATATTTACATTTATTCATATATATTTTATTTAAAACTTTATTTTATTCAATGAATCGAGTTCCATCGAAATACACTTTTCTAAACCGCCCAGTGTTTAGGAGTTCCCATTTTTTTTAATATTTTTTTTTATTTTCACATTAAGCTGTCAAAGACGGTGATGGTTATATCATATTGATAGGAAATCCTTTTGTAATCTGATAGTACTAAATAAATTTTCCCGTTTACAGTTTGGTGCTAGCACATCTAGTTTATTTTTAAAAAAATCATAGTCCAAAATCAAATGAAATTTTATCTTCTTCTGAAGTTTATCAACTTCAAAAATTACAAGTTTTCGTAATGTGAACTCAAAAACGTAAAACAAGCGAAGAAATTTAAAATCTGAAACTTGTACAATTTGTAATTATAACAGTATCTTGTTAATAATTAGTGAAAACTTTTCTATTGATAAGAACAAAAATTGTACAAGTTTCAGATTTTAATTTTCTTCGCTTGTTTTACGTTTTTGAGTTCACATTACGAAAACTTGTAATTTTTGAAGTTGATTAACTTCAGAAGAAGATAAAATTTCATTTGATTTTGGACTATGATTTTTATTTATTATTTTTGAGTGTTGATTTTCTAACACTCAAAATCAAATACATAAAGCACATTCCTTTAAGAGGTGAATGTGGTGTGAATGAATTTCTTTTTGTGTTGTGTGAGAAAATTTTTTCCTGTTTGATTTAGGTATGGGGTGTCTTCGGCAAAGTTGCTCAGAATGATAAGGCAAAAATTTTGGCATAAAAAAAATTTTCCATTTTCTCAGAAAATTTTTAGAAAATCGAGTTTTTTATGATCACCCTATTTTTTTGTATGGTCACCCTAATTTTTTTTGGTCCATAAACACTTCCACGCTGAATACGAACATAAGTCTAGAACATACATTGGGTCTCAGATGAACCGTTCGGACGCTACGCGGTCTGAAAGGAATTAGTAGCGCGAATACAATATAAAACTTGTAATAAAAATGTTTTTAAATTTTGAATATTTCCTCTTATATTTACTATGCAATTTTTCTAAACCACCTATTTTCCATGTATTTACCATTTTCAAAATGCTGTACTTAATAATTGTTTTTGGATGATTTCTCAATATTTTTGTATGAAAACCCAAAAAGTGGTCCAAGTAAGCTCATATTGTAGCTCATATTACGAGCAAAAACTTTGCAGGACAAAGTGAGTGATTTATTTGAACCAGAGTACCATAAAAATTTATTTTTTTCATTTAAAAATTTGAAAATGGTCTAAAAAATTCTAACACCGAAAAATATAAAAAAAAATATTTTTTTGGTCTTTTCAATTTAGGATCCATGCGATCCAAATGAGATCCACTTGTTTCGGACGAAAAAAAAAATCGGGTCCAGAATCTTGTACAGCAAAAAAAAATAACCTAATACTGAAACAATTGCTTTTAATCATGATAAAAATTAACGAGCATTTCAAAAATAAGTACGCAACCATGCAAATTCGACCACAACTGAAAAAAAAACTGTCTACAGTAAAATCTGATATGATAACGGCACATTTTTACTTTTTAGAACCTTTGTAAATTATAGTACGACAATACAATATATTGCCATAAATAAATATATGGCTCGAAAAACTATGGGCCATAAATATATGTCTCGAAAAAATATGGGCCATAAATATATGGCTAGAAAAAATACGGATCATTAATATATGGTCAATTTGAATATTAACAATAAATATATGACTAGAAAAAAGCCAATCAGAGATTTGAATTTCTTTATACATAAAAATAAACTTAAAATTACAAAAAAAAAGATTGTGTTCGTTTAGGTATCCTCGAAGTTTGATAATATTGACATTCTCGTTGTTTTTTGCTTGCATTCCTAGTGAAATCATGATATTTAGAGATCACTATAATTTGTTCTGACATTGGATAAGATGCATGTGATGTACATGCATAATTGTAATATATAATTGTAGATTTTTATCAACTATTATTTATTAACTATTTAATCAAATTCTTAAGTGGTTAACACTAAACGTTTGGTTAATCGAAAACTACTAATTGTACCAAAATAGGTCATTTGACCCCTTATGTATTTTAGAGCGAAAAATTGTTAAATTTGCTTGGTTTATATTTAAAATGTCAAATTATAATAAAATGAATCTAAATTGAGCCATATATAGTCTAAAGTTTTCATAAATTTTATATTTTTATTTATTTTTTTATATCATTTTGTATACTACTTTTTTTAACCGAGTATTTTTCATCAATTTTGAACATTTCTTAATTTTTCTAAAACCAGTTACATTTGATGAAAATGGCACATGTTCATTTAATTATTGATACGTTAGTAATTCATTAGCAAATATCAGACAACATTTGCTAAACTGAACAAGCTAAACTGAACAAGTAAAATGCATCAAAACGAGCTCAAGGGTCAAATGACCCTGAATGGTAAGATTAGTAGGTGTTTTCTCATATTTTGTTCGTTAGAAGGAAAAAGTTTTATCATAAAAATACAGTTGAGAGAAAGTTATGAATTTACATTATTAGCTTTTTCCATTTTTAGTGCAATTAAAGTTAGTTTTCCACATTCAAAATTGAAAAAGGGTCAAATGACCCCTGCCGAAACGTTTAGTGTTAAGAAATGGTAATTAAGTGGTATAAAAGATAGCAGCCTTTTTTAATTTTTTTTAAATTTTTTAAAATGGTAATAAAATGGTAAAAAACTACAATAAATGGTAATGATTTTTTAATTTAATTTTCAATAATTGGTAAAAAATGGCAATGAATGGTAATAATCATTTTTCACTCGTTTTTTATTATGTTTTTGAAAGATAAAAAATGATAACAAAATGGTAATAAATTTTATTAGCAATTTATCATTATTGGTTGATTAAACAACCTAAAACCTAAGTTAAAAGTCTGATAATTTGTGAAAAAACAAAATACATAAAAAAATAAAATATAAAATGGAAGATTTATTTTATCCTTTAACTTTGGCAGGATTTGAGGATTCATTTTTAGTATGAGACTCACAAACACCAATAATGTGATTAATCAATTAATGGTTACTAATATTAAATGCATTCTTTTGTTTATAAAATTCATCAAAAGTTTAACAATATTGAACAAATTACCATGCTTCCAAAAAATTCTCCAAGATATGCAAATAAAATACCATTTACAGGTATTCCCACCAAAGCATAGAGAATCATAAACATTCGTCCAAATGTGTTTGTTGGTGAAATGTTGCCATAACCTGAAAAAAAATTAAAATTTGTGATTGTACCCTTGACTTGTGATATCTTGAGAACTACAAATGTTATTTTATTATATGATTCTGTAGCTCTAATATTCAGTATAGATATATTTAAGTTTTGGTACAAGACACCTAAAACTTTTAAAAATACAGAGCCTAAAAGAGCTATTTAATTACAATTTTTCATTCAAAAGTTCAGATAGTGACTTTATCATACAAAAACAAGAATATTCATATTTTTGGTGAATCATTTAAGTGTCTTATGTTACTCAAATGTTTGGTACGCATCATACAAATATCTTTTTTTATAAAAAAATGTAATGAAATCGCTCTTTTAGGCTCTGTATCTTTAAAACTTTTAGGTGTCTTGTACCAAAACCAAATTAAATCTATTGCTGAATTTGAAAAGTACAGAACCAATAAAGAACGTCCCACTACCAGAAAATGGAAAAATAGTGTTTTAAATTGAAATTTAATTATGAATTTAATATATTTTCAAAAAAATTATTAAATTAAATTAACTAATATAGTTAACTAATAGTAAAGATATCCTTTAGATCTTTCCAAAACATATTTAGAATTTTTTCTACGTTTTGTAGTTCTCGAGATATCACAAGTCAAAAAATGGCCCCGCGCGCCATTCGCGAAATTTCAAAGCGCGATAACTCGAGAACGTGTGTACGTGTGTTTTTTTTTGCATTGATGCTTAGAATGACATGGAGAACCAGTGTACAAATTTATAGCAAAAAATAAAGATATCGGAAATTTTATTTATATTTCTCGCGTCATGTAAGGGATTCAACCCTTACAATTGACATCCCTTGTGGGCTCTGTTATGAACCCGTCGGTTGGGGCATTCCTTCTTTACGTGTCCAGATTGTTGGCATTTAAAACAACGTCTAGTGTGTGCCACTTCCAGAATTGGGTCCGCCTCCCACTCGTCTTCGTCCGCGTTTTAATTCTGGATCGTAATTTGCAGTGTCTCCACCTCGAAGCTCTTTCCATCCTCTGTAAAATCTGTCACCTCAGACAGGGCAACCCAAAAATAGCCCTCTACGTAGCCGTATGATTCATATATAGAAGTTGGTTTGTTCCGTCCTTGCTGTTTGGTGGACTGTTAGCGCCCGACCAAATAGTAGAACCGCCTTGGTGAAAAGCTCATTTCTTGACGTAACATTTGCCAAATCTTTGAAAGACACGTCACACAGTCCATTGAATATGTCAATTCTTGCTTTCTCCTGTTTCATTTCAACTTCATCTCCGTTCTCATCTGTCTTTCGTTTTCTTCGCCTGATAGCCAGCTAAGAAAGTACTCTTCCCGGATATAATCCGCTTCCAGATTTTTTGCATCTATACTCATTTTGAACTCTGAAATGAAAAAAAAAATTATGTTATTTAAGGAACTTTACCGCTCAAATTATTATTTTTCATTACATTTAGGGAAAAAATACTGCTTTCTCTCCTTTTTTTTAATTTAATTTTTTCCTTTCATTTTAAATTTAAGAACCATCACCTAACTTAATATTAAATGTTTTCTAGTCCTCAGTTTTTCACAGTAGCACAGTCTATGCATTGCTGTTTCGTCATCATCATTACATATCCTACATTCACCTGAGTTTCTATAAATTAATCCTACGTAGGTGATATCGAACCCGAGCATGTCCTGTCAGAAACGCGGTTAATATTCTTACCTGACCAGTTTAAAGCTCTATAAGTTCTTTTGATCTTTTCAAACAAAACGAAGCAATAAAAAGCTTAGAGTGTTCTGCTAAATTTTTGAGTCCCAGTATCTTGTTGACTCATCAACCAACCAATCAAATAAAGCTGACTTCGTTCTTGTTAGAGATACGTTGCAGAATGGTTCTGGTCCTATCATATTTATTGAAGAACCTAACCTAGCCAGCTGATTGGCCAATTCATTACCTGATTTGTAAGAATGACCTGGAACCCAAAATAGTTTTACAACATTATTCTCCCTTAATTTATTCAGAATCCCATACAAGTGTAGATGAAATTTTACATTTCTTAATAGCGTTCAAAGCTGCCTCACTATCTGGAAATATGAAGATTTGCTTATTGGCACTTTTATCATTTAACATAGCTTGGGCTGCTATTTCAATTGCTAGTAGTTTTGATTGACATACTGTAACATTTTTACCTAGGTTTTTAGATATTCTTTTATTGGTCGATGCTTCGTAAGAACCACAGCCAGCATTTTCGATCTTAGATGCGCCTGTATACCACTGGATTGCGTTTTCTGGTATATTTTATTTATAATATTAGTTACATAATTTTGTCTGCTTGTTAGCTTTGGTCTGTTAAACCTTTTATGAGTCTGTCGAACATTTTACTTATTAAAGATAGTTTACTTATACCTCTAAAATTCGTCACATCATTTCTATCAACTCTTAAAAAGCAATTTTCCATATATCCGGAAATACTCCACTTGCTAGTGATTTATTGAAAATTTTAGCTAATATTTGGGGAAAAAATTCAACCATGTCGCGAAGAACTTTAGCTGATATCAAATCAAAACCCGCGCGTTTATCCCCCTCTACTTTGCTTAATTGGTCGTAGATTTCAGACTCGGATATTGTAATTTCTTCCATTTTCACCTGCTCAAAATAATTATTAGAAAACATAATAGGATCGTCAAAAACAGATTTAAAATTATCAGACAATAGATTAGAAATAACTTGTTGTTGGACTCAGTATCAGAATGGCGACTTTTCTATCATGAAATGCTATCTTTTCCTAAGCATCAAATTGTTCTTTCAAATTAAAAAAATTGACACATCGTTTAGATCTTTCGTTTTCTTCATTTTAAGAAAAGTCTTGTTACGTTTGTTAATTAAAATTCTCAAGCCTTATTAAAGTGACTAGGTTATGTTAATTTATTAAAAATTTTACGTGGTACACAACTATCAAAAACATCTCTTGTAAACTTTCTATTGATATGATAATCTTGCTGGTCGGATTCAGACTCACAAATGCGGTCATATTTGAGTTTTCTGAATTATGACAGTGTCTGGTTAATACTTTGAAAATTTTGTTATTAATCAGAACCAAATTATACAAGTTTCAGATTTTAATTTTTTCGCTTGTTTTACGTTTTTGAGTTCACTTGTCGGAAACTTGTAATTTTTGAAGTTAATTCATATCAATTGAAAAGAGAATTCCATTTGATTTTGGACTGTAATTTTTATTTATTATTTTTGAGTGTTGATTAAGATGCCTAACACTCAAATCAAGCAATATATAAAGCACATTCGTTTAAGAGATGTATGTGATTTGAATGGAAATTTTATGAAATTTAAAAAAAAAAATTTCCCGTACGATTTAGATACGATTTTAAGCAAAGTTGTTTAGAATGATGAGAAGAAAATTTTGACATAAAAAATTTTCTAAATCCGGAAAATTTTGGAAAATCCCACTCGGACACCCTATTTTTTTGTATGGACATCCTGTATTTTTTTGATCCATAAACACTCCCACACTGAATACGTCATAAGTCTAGAACATTAGATGGGTCTCAGATGAATCGTTCGGACGCTACAGAGGTTCGAATACAAAAAAACACAAACACAAATTATAGAAAAAAAGTGTTCATAAAATACTTACCAACTGTAGAGCATACAGTAAATGAAAAGAAAAAAGAATGATAAAAATTCCATATGTATGGCTTTTCAAGATATTCAGTAGTATCATTGTGTACAGATTTTTCACAAAAACTTGATATTTCGTTCAAAATGCTATCTCTCAAAGAAACATCCATAGGCTTAAAAGATTTGAGTAAGAGATCTATATTTAAAAAAAAATAAAAGTATTGGTTATTACATATGTATGAAAAGTTTCTTGCATAGAAGCCAAAATAATGTTAATTAAAAACTTAGGTATTCATATATTAGTATTTAAGAGACTTATCACGGTTCATTCTACCAAATACATGAAGGTCCTGGCACAGCCCACTTCAGAAATGATTTTAATTATTAAAGTTCTATTGTATCACCGTTTAACAGTAAACGGAGTTAAAACGTTACATGACAATATTGAAGAGGATGATTGTGGCTAAAATTTGTAGTAATTTAAATTAATTTTAATTAATTAATTAATTTAATTAATATTAATTTTTTTAAATTTAAGACCAAATCGCTGAAAAAAGCAGCCCCTTAAAGTATACAATTTCTATATTGCTCAAAAAAGCCTGCAATCTTCACGGGTCCAAACGAGCACTCATATTTTAAGTAAAAACACACTGTCAACTACAAAACTGCATCACTACTATTTTAAAAGCATTCTGGCCATATTGTGTTATTTGGGCTCCAAAATCGGCAATTTTCGACGAAAAAAAACCTAATTTCACTACAATTACCAGTACGATTTCAAAAAGCTTGGGCTTATCTTAAAGATCTTGCAAAACTACATATTTAAGTTAATTTTTAACTTCTTATTAGTTGAAACAAGATTTTCCCCGGGTAAAGTCTGTTTTGGGACATTTTGAGAACTCATTTACATTTGAGGCTCTAAAATGTCACCATGCGGACAAAAAAATTTTTTCTTATTTTTTTTACTGTTAAACGGTGATACAATAGAACTATAATAATTAAAATCATTTCTGAAGTGGGCTGTGTCACGACCTTCATTAATTTGATAGAATGAATCGCGATAAGTCTTAAAAGTTGGTACTATACAGATAAATCTCAGTTTAATAAACTCTCTATATAGTGAACACTCTAAATAATGAATTCAACAATGAATATAGAACGTATGTAAAAAAAAATTACCAACAAATATTTTTCTTTTGTATAGAGTTCTTTATATAGAATAACACAGCTTAACAAAATAAAATCGATGATAGGGATTCGTAAAACCCCTACGCACGTCAAAAAGATTTTTCAATCCTGATTCATTTCCAATTTACCGTTGAAAAAATTGAGCACCGTTTTTTTTCTACAAAATCTTGAAAATTGTATGGAAAAGAGGCATTTTCCCTGTATGTTGAAATCATTGCATATCAAAGTTTAAACTTTTCTGAAGTTAATTTTGTTCCAAAGTACCAAGTAATTAATATCGTTGAAAAGAAGGCAAAACAGAAAATATAAATTTTAATATAGTTTGTCCAATTATATTGGGTTTTTTCAGGCTAAAAAGGAAAAAAACTTTTTTTTTATAATTTTTGTACCATATTTAATATAAATTGAATATTATGCGAAGTTATTATATTAAATATTATTTATATTTTCTGTTAGCTCTTTTTGCCTTCTTTCCAACGATATAAATTACTTTGTACTTTGGAACAAAATTAACTTCAGAAAAGTTTAAACTTTGATATGTAATGATTTCAACATACAGGGAAAATGCCTCTTTTCCATACAATTTTCAAGATTTTGTAGAAAAAAAACGGTGCTCAATTTTTTAAACGGTAAATTGGAAATGAATCAGGATTGAAAAATCTTTTTGACGTGCGTCGGGGTTTTACGAATACCTCACATCGATTTTATTTTGTTAAGCTGTGTAATCATAAAATAATCAATAATTATAACACTGGACAACAAAAAAAACCTCTGGCTACTGGCAAATCCTTTTACAGTCTTAAAGTACATAAAAAATAAAAAATTTTGGCGTTCACAGAAAGTCATTTAGCCTGCTAGTTTTTTTTAATAATTTTTTGAATTTTCCTCTATTTTTCCTTAAATCATGTTAAAATTTAAATAAAAAATAAATGTTTTACAAACATAATTTGTTAATTTTCACTATAATATCCTAATTAAAGTTGTTTTTTTTCAATTTTGAATGTTTTATATATGTTTTCATACAAAAAAAAATGAGAAATCATCCAAAAACTGTACAAATTAAGTTGAACACTTTGAAAATGGCAATTACACGAAAAATCGTTGATTTGTATAGAAAGTAGCCAGATGTTTTTCTTTTTTGTTGTCCAGTGTAATCTATAAATTGGACTGAAAATAATAATTTCAGTTCGCTAAACTGAGATTTATCTGTTTTGAAATTCTTCAATTCGAGATACACGGCAAAATCAAAACTAGAGATAGCCCAGCGGGAAATCCCGGCAAAAATTTTCACCAGAAAGAAGCTCATTCCCGTTCCCGATTTCTCGCTTTTTCTGTTCTATTCCCGGGAGCGGGAATGAAAAATATAGCTACTTCAAAATACGAAGATTTATCTGGACATAATTTGTATTATCGAATTATTTCAGAGCTGTGTAATACACGGGAAACGTAAAACTTGCCTTATTTGTTGCCATAGACGGCAACTTATTGGCGTAGTACGGCAACAATACGGCAACATTTTTAACATTTTTTTTTTTCAAGTATTTAAGTTAAAAAATATAATTTTATCCAAAAAAAATCAAAAAAACTCAAAAAATAGAAAAAAAACAAATATTTCCATAAAAATTATAAAAAAAATCAATAAAAAATATTTTCAAAAAAATGCAACATTAAATTTTTGCATTGAATTTTTTTGGAATATCATTGAAAAAATCAATTTTTCGGTATGTTTTTTGAAGTTTTTGAGATTTTTTTTGATAAAATTACATTTTTTAACTTAAATACTTGAAAAAAAAAAATGTTAAAAATGTTGCCGTATTGTTGCCGTACAGTTGCCGTAGTACGACAAAAAGTTGCCGTACACGGCAAAAATTATGAAATAAAAAAACCAAAGTTGTGTTAACAGAGAGTTTTCAAACCCTAAAAATTACACAGCTTAACAAAAAAAAATCGATGTCATTCTATTGAGAAATCCCGAAACACGTCAAAAAGATTTTTCAATCCTGATTATTTTCCACTTTGAAATTTTAAAATTCACTGATTCGTGTTTGTTTTATGAAAAAATGAAATTTGTATAAAAAAGAGTCATTTCCCCTTTAAGTTGAAATTATTATATATCAAAGTTAAAACTTTTCTGACGTTAATTTTGTTCCAAAGTGTCAATTTATATTTTTAAAAAGAGGACAAAAAGAGCTAACAAAAATATAAATTTTATCGTAATAAGCCCGCATAATATTCAATTGATGTTAAATATTGTTCCAAAAGTATAAAAAAATAAAGTTTTTATCATTTTTTTTTATTTTTAGCCTGAAAAAGCCCAATATAATTGGACAAACTGTATTAAAATTTATTTTTTCTGTTAGCTCTTTTTGTCCTCTTTTTAAAAATATAAATTACTTGACACTTTGGAACAAAATTAACGTCAGAAAAGTTCCAGTGGCTCGACAAAGGTCCAGTGGCGTAGCTAGCACTTTGAAAGGGTGGTGCAAAATCAAAATATCTCAAAATAAGTTTATTTTTTCTTCAAAATCAATTTTTTTAAACTCAGTATTTTTTTTCACTTATTTCACTCAGTAAATCAAGATAACACAATCTTTCTTGTCGCATTGATTTCAAGAATCAAACATCTTCAACGTTTCATACTTTTTTAAATCATGATTAAATACTGAATATCAAGATTAAACCGATTCAGAAAATTTATTAAATTTTCAACTTTTTTTTATAACCCTGAAATGAATTTAAAGCATCTATTTATACGTGAATCTTAAATTAATAATAATGACAATAATAATGTGTCTTTCATCCTCTTTCCCTTTCTCCTCAACTAGCCTTCCCTCAAAACGACTCACCCTTGATGAAGTGAAATATAACGTGACTATAATTTTCTTTCTCGTCAACCAGCTATCTCTGTCTGAATTCAAACCTCTTAAATGAGGAGCAGTGGAGAATTCGATATATATCTAAAACATCGACCTATTAATATTAAAGAGAGAAGTTCGTTGAGAAGAAAACAATGACAGAGAGAGAATGACAGTCACATTAAAATTTAACTTAATCAAAACTGAGTCGATTTGGGAGAGGGCCTGTTGATAGATATCAAATAGGTACCCCTTTGCTTTGCAGCCCCGCATTTAGACGCATTTATTTAAGACAGAAAGAGCAAGTTGAGCAGAAAGAGAGCGACGCACAATGAAAGTAGCATAAAAGTTACACTTCTTTAAATTTGAGATCATTTAAATAAGTCTAATGAGCATAAACACAAAAAAAAACATTTTTAAAAGAAACGTAAAATGGAAGAGAGACCGGCCAAACCTTTAGTTTTTGGCAAATGTTCTAAAACAAAATAACTCTTAAAGAAAATAAGAAAAAGATTAACATCCGGTTTAGTGTTTTTTCTTATTGATATAGCGCTAATTATTTGATAAATCAAAGTTTTCTGCACTTTGGTCCAAGATTTGAGCCATTACACCATAAAAATCCCACGAAGATGGTTCACTTTCTGATTTAGTATGCTTCTGTTTTCCGATATAATCAGTGATGTCCTCTGAAAACTTTTCCTTCCGCTGAAAATTTTAGGTTTCATATTAACATTTTACAGGAGAGCCAAAACAAAAAACGGATAAGTGTTATACAAACCTACACAGAAACCATGTACGAGAGACAAGAAAACGCGACTTTCCTTTAGAAAAGTTTAGCTCATTATTTTTAGCTTGCTATAAAATATCTTTAATTGAGACTCCAAATAGATTGACCAAGAAATTTTTTGATTTGAACAATAAAAATGACCTCAAAGTAGGTCAGCCGCGGTTAATGAGTTAATAATTCAAACAAGAAATGAAATTATCCTAATAAAAAGGATAAAAAACCTTTGAAGTAGTTTGACTTCTAAAGCATTTTCTCTGATCTTGGAGGAAATTTTAACAAAGGGTGTTCAAGAACCCTTGCGAACTCTTCTCAGGACATCGCTGACTATAATATTTTACATTATTAATGTTTTTATGCATGATTTTTGCTTATATTTTGATATAATTTTAAATAGTTTCATAGAAAATGTTATAAAAAGTATAAAATATATATTCAAATATTTAGTCTTGAGCTACCCCGCTAAATACTATTCTGTCGTCGTTTGAGTTGTTTTTGGTTCTTAATTATGTTTTTATTTGTTGTATTACAAGAAACTTTAAAATTAAACTATTTGATAATTTAAAATATAACTTTTTGAGTCTACCATTCAATGATAGTTGGTTTTGTTTTGCCTCTGCCCTTTTTTGCGTCTCCAGTTTATGTTCAAAGTGGTAAAAAACACTTGCACCAAAAAATAAATAAGATACATAAAATGCAAGTAATGCCAACCACTGTTTTAAAGACATTTTAAAAAAAATCTTTTAAATATAATATATAATAATATACATTTGCAAATAAACATACAGGTTAATTTATACAATCATTGGTCGCGTTATACAATGAAGAGATCATTCATATACTCATCCAGTATTTCACTTGCACTTCATTGGTTGATTTTTAGACCAGTAGCTTTTGAACCGGTTTTTCCCTAGAAGTTCAAAAATTTTTTTAAATATAATAAATAACCATGCTAAAAAATTAATGTTTTGGTAATCCAATATATGGTATTTTTTATAATGTCGACTGAAAAGTGACTCTAGAAAAAATAGTAAAAAAATTTCCACTGGATCAAATTCGGAAAAGGAAAATTTTCTTCATTTTTAGTCTATAATGACGAAATTGTGAGAAATATCAGTGCGATCAAGTTTTTTTTTGGTTTTATTCGAAAGAAAATCGGTACAACAATAAGTTTTTCATTGATGATTTCCACGACATAGAATGAATTAATATTTTAAGCAAAAAATTTCACTTTTTTAATAAGTATAGTATCCATGTTCTGGAAGAAGTTAATAGATTTTATGAATTTTTGAGTGTGACTTGAGATATCACATTCACGGGAAATTTGAAAGTCGGGAACCAATACAGGATTGAGACAAAAAATGAGAATCCCGTGTTGGGAACGGGTATTAAAGTCAAATATCAAATTTAAAACTTATTTGAATATGTTTATTTTTCTTTTTAGAAATTAAAAATCATTTCAATTCTTCTAATTAATATGTTTATTTCATTCTGTCTTTTAGGCAGCATTATTCCGAAAGAAAATGCCTTAACAAAGACTGAAAAAAACCTTATCTTCTCAGGTACAGACTTAAATTAATATAATCATTACTTAACTCTAATAATAAATCCTTAATTCTAACTTTAATTAACTATCCTTATACGTCTGATGTTCAGAAGTTCGTGTCTCTTTGTTCCTAATGATTTATTCGACAAGCTTGTATCTCTAAGCTGATCAAAAATCAATTAAAAACAAAATCACTTAATATTTAGGATTGTTCAATGACATAGACATATTAGAAAACCAGACAGATAACAAATCAAGGTTTTCTTGTAAGACAACAAGGTGAAAAACTCACAGCCATAATACTATAAATCGTACGGTCATTCAAACTAGATCTCATTTTATTTATAACTCATCCTAACAATGAGAATTTCCTGCGAAGAAAAGCTTCGAAGATACTTTTTGGGGAATTTCAACTGCTGATACCTTTGATTTTAAGAAAAAATTTATAAATTATAAATTTCATTTACTATAACATTTATTTGTAAATACAAAATTTTATCAATACAATAATCTATATACAGGGAAAATGCTCTAATTGGACAAGGCAAATTTGAATAAGTGTTCCAAGCTTAGAATTGATATTCTCATCCAGTCTGAGATCACTATTTACATAAGTTTAAAATGTTATTTTGTAAAAAAAATTATTTGATTGATTTTTTACAAAATTTTTGTTCTTAAAATTTTTATGCATTTTATGCAAAGGTTTACCAAATATTTCCATATAAATAAAAAAAGTATTAAGAATGAAAAAAAAACAATTAAGTATTGCTTATTTTTCTTAACGGTCAAAATTATTCAAATCTATAGGCAAATTTGAGAATATATCCAATTAGAACATTTTCCCTGTAATCAATACAATACTATCTTTTCAATACAAAAGATAGACTAAATTGATAGACTAAAATTAGCACAACTAATTCAAAGGAATGCTAATAATGAACGAATGATTAATTTTACTTTGGCACGGTATTTAAAAATTTATAAAAATAATTGTTTTAAAGTGATTTTTTCAAAATATCGAACGATTTCGTCTACATTTTCGTTTTTTTTAAGCTTTAAGGAACAAAGTTGTCTTACATCCTTTTACTGTACTTCATGAAAATTTAATTTATGTCAGTAATAAATTTGTACTTCGTGAAATCTACAAAATGCTTCCCTTAATTTTTAAATACTCTATTCAGCTAAAATTTAAAAAATGAACTGTTCTTCATGCGAGATTCTAAGTGTGACCAAAATAAGAATTAGGATTTGATGATTTCTTTGTAAAATATAACAAAAAAATTCTCAAAAGACAATAAGTTAAAAATGTAAGAATCTATGAGTCTCTTTAGTGTTGCCCCTCACTCCCAACTGACATTATACAGTGAGTTCTTAAAAGATAACATCAGTCTTTGTTGCTTTTTATGACTCTTCGATAGTCCTTTTTATGTCTCTTTATTGGTCTTCAATGACTCTTTGTTCATCTCTTATAGTCATGCCCAGTCATGTTAACTCCTGATTTATCTTTATTACTCCTCATTGATCTTTATTGATTTTTATTGACTCTTCATAACTCTTTATGACTCTTAAATTCATTTTTTAAAAAATTACAACCCCTTGTTTCACCACTTTTGAATTCTAAAAAACAAATGCAAGAACCAAAGTTTCATACTTTGAGATGGGCATTATGGTTAAACCACGTATGTGACAGTGCTGTTGATAAATGCATTATTAATTCACTGAAAACAAATAAAAATATATTTAAAAAAAAATAAATTTAAAGAAAGAAAACTGTATTCTGTATAAATATCGGGATTATTTTAGACAATAGTTGTTATAATTATTAATATAAATTTTATATTAAAATTTATGTATAATACTAAGAACATTTATTAAATTAATACGATTTTAATATAAACATGAATGTAGAAATGAAAATTCGAAATGAGATGAGAGTTAATAATTAATAAATGAAGAAAGTGTCTTTTTCTTTTGATTCAATAAACTTAACATTGTAATCTGCACACGTAGTTCCCAATTAATCCGTGAATTTAGCTTTGGCGCTGTTCATTAGTTATCACATACATGGTTAACTCATTCGCGTCATCCGTTGCGTCAACGCAACACCTACTTTGAAGTCACTTTTCTCGTTCATATCAAAAAATTTCTTTGTCAATTTTTTTAAAAGTCTTAATTTAAGATATTTTGTATCAAACTGTTGAATCGTTTTTGAATTTTAACCAAAAACTAAAAAATTATGAGCTAAACTTTTAAGAAAAATCGCGTTTTTTTCGTTCTCGAACAAGATTTCTGTATGTATTTGTGTAGCACTTATACGTATTTTATCTTGGCTCTCCTGTAAAATTTTTATATGAAACTTGAAATTTTCATCGAAGAGAAAGTTGTTCATTTTTACCTAAAGAATAGATCGTAGAAGAACTTTTTCTTCAAAACTCAATATTTCTAGGAGCGGCGTCGAATGAGTTAAACAGTTGTTTTTGAAAAATAATGCTAAAAGCTTTTTGGGGAATTTCTTGCGATTCTTGCCAATATGAAAATATCGTATCAAGTTTATGCTATTGTGAATTTATTCAATTTTGAGAGTTGCCGTATGTCAGAATTTGTTTACATCCACACGAGAGGAAGTGACAGCTCATAAAAAATAAATACTATCAACTCATTTAAGCATATTTGTGCATCAATTTTCCTAATAATTGGCAAAAATTAAAATTAAATTGAATTATTTTAAATTATTTTTTCAATTTATTTAAAATACTTCTTAACTTTTTATCATTTATATTAAATTTTCGTTACTTTACTTTACTTTATCATAGTATTGGTATTTGAGCTGTCACTTCCACGTTTGCCTCAGCTGTCAAATCCGATTCTGTTAATTTTTTCTTGTCGCACGAACTAGCGGATTTATAATAAGTAACTTTTGAATTGATACAATTACAAATTTTAGCGGCACATAATAATTTTTTTTTCAAACCAGGTGGAATTTTCCAGGAAAATTTTCATGCCAAAAATTAATTATTTATTTTAATACATGCACACCTGATTTAAAAAAACCTCACTTCTAAACATTAATATCTCACTCCTAAAAATTTACATCACACGCTTAACTTTTAAGTTTTTCACACATAACTTTCACATTCACTTCAGATAAAAAGAGAATTTCATCAGATGTTGGACTATGATTTTTATTAACATTGAACGTAATCTATATCGTATATGTAGTCTTGTTCACTTGGAATCAACACTATATCGTGGAAGTAATAAACAAGTGGCGCATGTCGATTATACGTCCTTTGTAGATGATTTGATTTTCTGAATCTAAATCAGAAAGTACATATGTGTAAAAAGTTTTAGATCTTACTTCGCTCTCTTTTTACATAACTTACATAACATATGTAAAACTTTGGCGCTTACAGTTTTTCAATATCACGTCAAAAAACAAAGATTTTATTCAAAATTTATTTATGAACCTGAAAAGCCCAATTTTTTTAACTGATACTGCAACCAAAATCTAAAATATGATTAGTAGGAGTATTCATAGAAAACAAATATTATATATATTTTTATAAAATATATTTTAATATTATTTTGCATTTTTTTTATCTTAACTAAAGCATGAAACGGGCGTAAACTGTTCAAACGTATAAATTTTATTAAAAACAAATTATTTTAGGAATCAAAATGAAATGTTTACAAACAAAAATAGTTGTTAACATAAATAAAATGTTAACGGAAAAATCTCGTTCGTTGACACAAGAAATTCAAACTATTTATTATTCAACTTCAGTTGATTGTAGTTTAAATAATTTGAGCGGTAAAAATAAAATATTGTTCTCTTGTTTTAAGTATTATTTATTTAATGAAAACGAAACTTTATTAGCGTAATAAAATATTATAGTTTTTTTTTTCAAACAAATTGTGACAGAAATGCAATAAAATAAAAAAAAAACATGTTGCGAAACTTTTCATAAACTTCTTCATTATTTTTAGTGTATTTTTATTAATATTGTTATTATTAAAATTCTAAATTAATTAAATCATGATCATGATTCTAAATAAGTTAAATTGATTAATTCATAAAACATTTATTAATTTTAATTCAAGAGCAGAAATGACAACATTAAATTTGATTCTATACAATACAAGTTTGGTATATTCTGTACTATACACGTTTGTTATAATACATACATTAGAAAAAACATAAAAAGCCCGAAGAAAAAGGGATAAAACAGGCAAAAACAACGAAGGGCCTCGGTGGGACATAAAGATGACCTCGGATCGAAAAATTTCATTTGGAAAAGTTTTTCAGAATTCAATTATTTTTCTAATGAGACTTACCGGTTTTTGATATTCTGACTTTTGTTTTCTATGAAGACTTCTAATGATTAGCCCAATTAATTTTCTTTCCAACGATATATTAAACGATATAATAAATTTGTAGCTCATGTAGTTTTTGGAGATAACTTAAAATGAGTAAGAGCATGTTTTCAAATCTCTGTATTGAGAGATGACGAAATGTGTCATTTATATGGAAAATTTCAAAAATTAAACTTCAACTTTTTGACGTGATATTGAAAAACGCCAAAATTCTTTCATTTTATTTCTACTTTTCAGAAATCAAAACAATATCGATGTCTAAATACTTTTTTATATTTGTTGTACGGTGTTATTGTCGTTGAAATTGTTGAAAAAACCACTTTTAACAGGAGAGATTTAACAATCAAAACTTGAGTCTTTTATAACTCATAATATTTAACAAGTGGTTTCAGGAAACCCTCTAGATAGAATCACAAATTGAGCTTGAATCTAACTTATTCTGAAAAAATTGACAAAAAGAGGCTTGATAGAGTTAAATATGAATGAAAGTTACAATAAAGTTATACTACAATTGAGAAATTTGTAGTGGTATTGAGCAATTTATTAGAAATCTAGTGAAAATGTTTATATTTTCAAAGTCAACAAATAAATTTTCCCAGTATTTGCAAAGCCGCAAGAATCAAATATTAGAAAATAGGTTAAGAGATTCTGCTATGTAAATCGACTATTCGAATAAAGTTTGAAAAGACAAAAATCTCTAAAAAATATGAAATAGCATAAAAGTTCTCTTAGTTCAAATAACAAAAGTCCCTCAAACAAAAGTATTTAAGTTGAACAAGTATTTCTATCAAAAAAGGCCTCAGCAATCAAATGACCGCACTTGGTAGAAGTAATAGTTTTGTAATTTTTTAACGTAGTTCTCAATATTTATTTTTAAAAAATAAAAAATACTACCAAAGATAGATAAACACATATTATTAATTTAGGTGAAAAAAGTTTTTTGATTATTGCACACTTTTGTTATTTTAATTAAAGTTGAAATTTAAATAAGGTCAAATGACCGCTTTTGGTAGATGTAGTGTGAAGGAGGAAAGAATTTTGAAAAACTTAGTTGTCAAAACAAATCATTCACAAAGACATCATGACTAAATCCTACATTTCATACATGCATAAATGAATACAATATTACTATTCAAACGACTGAAACGTGATTCATTCATGTAAACAAAATTATTTAAGCCTTAATTATTAAAACAATTTATAAAAATTCGAAATTCAAAATAAAGTCACTGAAACAATTGGTAATAAGGTAATAAAAGCGTTCAATATGTCATCACAAATATTTGAAAATCTTTTCAGAAAAAAATTAAGATTTAATAATCTGAAAAGAAATTTTGAGTGATTTTCAAAATATATTAATTTCCATTTCTACAAGAAAATTTTAATCGATATGAAGGTATGATTTTCTGAAAATACACACCAAGAAAATAATTAGTGGATTAGAATGATTACCGGGTATTTGTAGAAGAGCGTGTCAAAAACGGTTTTTAGTTATCTAATTTACATGATGGTTATAAGTGAGATAAGTGTAAAGTTTGCAACAAAGAAAAATTATTGCTTTTTCAATACAAGTTTCAAGTTTTGTGTCGTTTATGAATCAGCTGATTTGTTCAATCACACTTTTTTTTTCTCGTGAATTAAAAATATTTTTAATAATTTTTGTTCTTTAAATGTAACAAAACTCAAATAAAACTAATTTTTCTTGTACAAACTGGTCATAATAACTTAAAAACGCAATGTTATTTATTTTACGCAATAGTATTAAGGTTTATGTGCTGAATTATTGTGATTAATACCAATAAAGAATATATAAAAAGTATTCTTCCAGACTATACGATGATACGATGAAAATTAGTCAAATAAAGACTTTGTAATGTTTACGTTTACAGACTTCTGATATGAATGCGAAGTTTGCACGGATGGATTTTGTTTGCACGGCTACTTCCACGGGTGAAATTTTTTTTGCACGGTTCCATTTTCAGCACGTTTCACATCCTAATTTTCAAAAAATTTGACCGTTGGCACAATTTCAAAAAACGTGTGTGAGAAATCGAACAAAGCAGACACGTTTTTTTGTCTCCGTAATTTAATTTAATTTCTATTGGAAATCATTCTAAATTATTTATAAAAAGTATTACAACTTGTAAATGAGTACAGTCTAAGTCCCCAAATTCGATAAACGTCAAAAACAAAAGTGTACGAAAAGTGTGCACTGAGGTTCCTAAATTCGACACGTCGAAAAGCGTAAACTAACATGAAACAAATTACTTAAATAGTAATTTTTATAAAATTAACATGAAAAATCTGCGTTTAATGAGTAAAGGCAGAAAAATTTCGGTTAAGCATCAACAGAAAAATGAAAATTACCAAGATATAGGTAAAATTTTCCGTGTAATATCAATACAAAGTTTTTAAACCTCCGGATTTAAAAAAGAAGCTATTTCTGTGGTTCTTCTCGAGTAACGTGATCTGAAAAAGCCTATTTCGAAATTGATTTTACAACGAAAAGCGGTGCCATTTCACAAATTGATGTGTAAAATACCTGAATGCAAAAAAAAACAAATATCGAAATGATGAAAAATCTACTTATTTGTTAAAATCAAATTGAATAAGTACGAAAATAAACATAGGGTTTCAAATTAGTTTTGGGACAGAACAGTTTTAGGACGCATCAAGAGTTTTCTTTAATTTATCAATGAAAATTAATATATTTTTATAAAACAAAAAGTGTGACAGATAATTCAGAATCTGTACTGCATAACTAAATTGATTTTTTTGATATTTATGTGAAAAAATATACTTTATTCTTTAAAAGAAAAAAATAATGTTCATCTCTCTGCATCATAATAAGAAAATGGCTGTTCTTCGTTATTTTCAACTTAAATAAATAAAGGCATTTTTGAATGTTTATATTGTTATTTTTACATATGACAAGAATCGCAAGAAATTTCCCAAAAAAGCTGTTAGTGTTATTTTTCAAAAACAACTGTTTAACCATAAAGACCAAGCCAAGTTATGAAAATTTTTTATCTGGAATTTTTTTTTTTTAGTACTCAAAAGTGGTAAAACAAGGGGTTGAATTTTTTTAAAAACTGGATTTTTTTGATCGCTTGAAAAACAGGCAAAAACTTTTCAGAAAAAGCTCATCTTAGGCTTATTCGCCGCGTATTAAATAGCACTAATTGAAAATCATAAGGTTTTTAAAATTTTTTAGGGTTTTGAGCTTGCTTGACACCAAAAAGGGCAAAAAAAATCCTAAAAAACAGTTTTTTTTTACAAAATTACCACTTTTTTGAGTAAAAATCCTCAAAAAAAATAAAATTTGATTGAACATTAAACATCCTCAGAACTTCAGCTTCAACTTTGTAGAAGATTATTTTCGTGTATTTCTAATTTTTCACTCTATTTTTAGCCTCCAAAACTCATGCTGGAACCATAAAAACAAAAAAATCCTTGTTTTTTGCCCTGTTGTAGGATTTTTAATACATTTTGAGCAAAAAATTTATTTTAAAACTGAAGCTAATTATCAATTATGGAGTTTGAAACCGATAAATTAAGACTATGGGGCTCTTGAAAAAATAACGGTTTTTTACAAAATTTAAAAATTTTGCAAAAAATTTTTTTTAAATCTAGATTTTTACGTTTCAATCTCGATAATTGATAATTATCTTCAGTTTTGAAATAAATTTGTTGCTCAAAATGTATTAAAAATCCTAAAACAGGGCAAAAAACAAGAATTTTTTTGTTTTTATGGTTCCAGCATGAGTTTTGGAGGCTAAAAATAGAGTGAAAAATTAGAAATACACGAAAATAATCTTCTACAAAGTTGAAGCTGAAGTTCTGAGGATGTTTAATGTTCAATCAAATTTTATTTTTTTTGAGGATTTTTACTCAAAAAAGTGGTAATTTTGTAAAAAGAAACTGTTTTTTAGGATGTTTTTTGCCCTTTTTGGTGTCAAGCAAGCTCAAAACCCTTAAAAACCTTATGATTTTCTATTAGTGCTATTTAATACGCGGCGAATAAGCCTAAGATGAGCTTTTTCTGAAAAGTTTTTGCCTGTTTTTCAAGCGATCAAAAAAATCCAGTTTTTAAAAAAATTCAACCCCTTGTTTTACCACTTTTGAGTACTAAAAAAAAAAAATTCCAGATAAAAAATTTTCATAACTTGGCTTGGTCTTTATGGTTAAACAGTTGTTTTTGAAAAATAACACTAAAAGCTTTTTTGGGAAATTTCTTGCGATTCTCGCCATATACAAAAAATCGTTTAAATAGCTCATGCATTGAATGCAACAATCAGTTGTTATTTGATTTTGGACATCGCCAATGCACTAGGCCGATATTGCTGGAAACTTATGAGAGAAACCAATTCTACAACTCATAAAAGACAAACTCTTTACGATAGAAAGAGCACATACTTTTATATAAATAAAAACAAATAACCTTACTATTCATGTACAAACTGCAATAAGTTAATTTAAAACATTAATCTAATTTTTACGTTTTTTCACTTCTTCAAAATATTTTTTCACTTTGAACACCCCTATTGAGGTTAGAGATGGATCCGAAAAAATTGCAAATATGATATTCTTAAAGAAAAATGTGCAAGATTTCCAAAAATACTATATATATTATGTCCTGTTATTTTAATTTAAATGTAAAGACTATGACTTTAAATAAAGACTGTTTAAACAAAAAAAAGGGAAATTCTAACCACTGGGCGGTTTAGAAAAGTGCATTTCATTGAATATAATTAATTTTGAAAATAACCACAATTTTGAAAATAACTGAAAAATCGAACATTTTGGGCTTTTTACCGTTTTCAGGCTCTGGAGCCTAATTTCATGCACTATAAAACTATATATTTGGTGTTTTAGACGCATAGTAAGGCAGTAAACAGATCCATAAAAACTATGCCCTATATTTGAATCTCTTTGGAAAATTGCTCTAAAACTTCAATTCGCTCTTAAAAAATTTAAACGAGGTCCAAATGAAAAACGGGAAACGCCAAACTTATTTTTTTTATATATAGAATGGGCCTTAAAAGGAATTTGCGTTCGGAGACAATTTTGTTTAATGTCTTTTAAATTAAGTATAAGCTGAAATGACCAAGAAAAGTCAAATCACTTTGTAATTCAACTGTATGTAAAATAATATTGTCTAATAAAAGAATTAATTGTAATTTCAAAATGTTTAGCAGTGTAATTATTATAAAATATTAATTAAATATATGTAGCTTTTCATTTTAAAGTGCGCATCACAAGTTGGCAGTTTATTTTGTGATTTATACATTTGCCCTATTTTTCCTCTTAAACATACATTTATTTATTTTTGCACTATTTTTGTGTGCAAAAAGTAACAAATTTATTACATATTTCTATCTCAATGGTCTAATTCTCTAATTTCGTACATTTTTTTTATTACGTAAACGAACTCCTACATTGTAACAAATTATATTTTTAATGCAAAATCTATAAAATTTAACGTTGCAATTACAATCAATAAAATTAAACTTTTCTGACCTTATTGTAACCTCTGATCATGAGTTTTCTACCTTTCAGACCGGAAGTGATCTCTCGAAAGTAGACACAAAAAATTCAATCAAAATCGAAAATAATAAAATGTTTCTTTTGAACACTAGAACCAATTAAAAACCTTAAATTATTCAAAACATTTAGCCATTGTGGCTTTCTGTCGCGAGTGTGATAAAGGATTCACTGAAGATCCTTCATCGGAAGCGCGAATTCAGTGCAAATATTTTGATTTAAGTTTTCATTCACTTTGCGCGGGAATTGACGTTAGTGTTTTTAACTTTTTTGTAAATAAAAAAAATTATATGTGGTTTTGTGACAGTTGCATGAATGCTGGTGAATACCACATTGATTTGATAAAACAAACATTGAACCCTGTAAAAGATCCAGTAACATCATTAAATGTGAATAAAAATGGCTCAATAATCATTAAGTGTAAAAATCATGAATCAATAGAACAAATACAAACAAAAGTGTTGCCATACAGGAAGAATATGTGATATAGATAAACCAAAAGTGAGAAAACCTGTGATAAAAATTGTTGGTATTAGTGAATATATTGAAAAAGATGAGTTATTGAATTATATACGTATACAAAACGGGTCCCTTATTATGCCTACTAAATAATAAAATATTCATACTAAATAAATTCAAAACACATACTTAAATAATAAAAATTCATACTAAATATTTTTTGAACTCATACTAAATTCTATTTTTTTTCATACTAAATATGAACAAAACCATACTAAAAAATCTTAAACCCATACTGAAAAATAACAAACTCATACTTAATTTTTTCAAATTCATACCAAATAAATCCAAAATTCATACTAAATAATTTCAAAAATCATACTAAAACAATTAAAAATTCATACTTAAAATTGTAAAATTCATACTTAATAATTTCAACAATCATACTAAATAAATTCAAAACTCATACTAAATAATTTCAAAAATCCTACTAAAAAAATTATAAATTCCTACTAAAATTGGCAAAATTCATACTTAATAATTCCAAAACCATACCAAATAAATCCAAAATTAATACTTAATAATATCAAACTTATACCTAATAAATGTTGTAATTTTCATATCGTAGCTTTCATATTCATCAACAGATTTTTTTAGTTTTGGTTGAATTTTATAGTATTTTTCATTCGAAAAGTTTAAAGAAAGACATTTACATTTTAGTAACGCAAGGCAGCTAAATGAATCACCAAAAGAATGAATATTTGTATGAAGTAGTATGCAGTATGAAAAAACATTTATTCATCCCATGTCCCAAAAATTGACGTAAATGGACATTTTAATGATCAGAAAAAAACGGGGAAAAACTCAATTAAACATCACCAGTTGACTAATGTTTTGATTTGGGTTAATTTTTCTTATGTCTTTAGATTTTTTTTTACATTTTTATTGTCTTTGAGTTTTCCATTGTACTTCAAGCAGAAAACAAATATTCAATCTGACGGATAAAGCTGAAATATTGTTTTTGAGAACATTCACGATTAACAACATAATTCGCCCTGTTTATTTTACAAAATCTCATGGTGACTCTTACATACAAAAACATTCATACTTTTGGTGATTAATTTTGGTGTTGTGAGTTACTAATATGTTTGGTACGCATTATATCTACTTAATAATAAATAGTTATTTTAGAGTTTATATATCCCCGTTAAAAATTTCCATAGCTAGGTAACAAATTCTGAATTACCCATTCACTAACTATAATTACTAATACTAAGTAATTAGTAATGATGCATTCTTTTTGAAAAAAAACAGTAATAGCTTCATATTTTTTTTTCGCGTTTTATGGGTTTAATTCGCTTGACCATTCATCAAAACTAAAAAAAAAATATTTTGTTTAAATTTTTTTTTTCATTATCAACATCATTTTTGCAGAATTAACTTTTTAAAAACATACAATTTAAAACTACAAAAATGTCATGGTTTTGTATGAAATAAGTATGATGTTTGTTCTTGAAAGTTGTAGAAAATCGTTTGGTAAAAAAAGTTTTTACCTACCATTTTTCATGTTTTCATACAAAAAAAATCGATTTTTCGTCAAAATACTTTGAAAAACAAATAAACACAAATTTATGTTAAAAGTTTTTTTCTACTAAAATCGTATGTTTTCGATGTTTTTTGGTGATTGATTTTAAAGCAAGGCACCCGTATGAATCAGCAAAAAACATGAGTATTCAACCATATTGTTTGGTTTGCATCAATTTTTTTTATAATTTGTATGAAAAAATTAGATATTTTTGCTCTAAAACTCACATTTTTTACGAATCATGAAATCTTGATTTAGATTCTTAAAGATATTTTGCTGTTGTTTCCAAAACGTAATTCCAAACGTTAAATTTTTTCTATGACATGAATTTCTCAAAATGTTGTATTGCAACACATTTTTTTAACTCTAAATAAATATAATTTCTACTTAAAAACACAAAAATTTTTAAAATTTGTTGTCTGTTGTTTCCAAAATGTATATACATTTTTTTCTACGATTTGTATTTTTCAAGATATTACATTTTAAAGAATAATATTTCTGTGCTAATTTTTATTTTAAAAAATTGCCGTGGACTCTATTATATACGTACACTATACTATACACTTACGTACATGTATACAAAATATACCAATCTACTTACAAAGGTATACAATTGTGAACGTCAGTTTAATACAGTATACTAACAAAGTTTACTGTATCACTAAAAATGATTATCAAATAGGTAACAAAATTTACCGAATGAGTATTCAATTTATTTACCGTATTAGTATTTATAGTTAGTGAATGGGTAATTCAGAATTACTTACCTAGCTATATACATTTTTAACGGGGATATATATATATATACTATATACATATACATTATAGCTAATATAATAGCTTCAAAATCATGTACAAAATGAAAAAAACATTTATCCGTCTTACTATTACAACATGACAAATCAATGTTTTGAATGCAATCAATGACTATTTTTAAAATTATAACTTATTGATAAGGATCAGTTCTTTTCAAAACAAATTTCATTTTTTTCTATGTTGTTCAGTTCGTCACAATATGCTTTAAATATTATAGACTACCAGTATACTAATAAAGCAAGTAGCAAAAAAAGTATGATTTTTACCGAATTTAGTTTTTGGTTCTTAACATTTATTTTAATACAGCTTTCATGTTTAAATCTTACTTAAAACCTACTTTACTCCATGAAAATACTACCAAAAAGTTGTGTAGTTAATATAAATTTATTTATGATATTTTTTACAAATACTTTTTACATATGAACTATTTTTTTAGTATGATTTTTGAAATTATTAAGTATGAATTTTGCCAATTTTAGTAGGAATTTATAATTTATTTAGTAGGATTTTTGAAATTATTTAGTATGAGTTTTGAATTTATTTAGTATGATTTTTGAAATTATTAAGTATGAATTTTGCCAATTTTAGTAGGAATTTATAATTTATTTAATAGGATTTTTGAAATTATTTAGTATGAGTTTTGAATTTATTTAGTATGATTGTAGGAATTATTAAGTGTGAATTTTACAATTTTAAGTATGAATTTTTAATTGTTTTAGTATGATTTTTGAAATTATTTAGTATGAAAATATAATTATTTTTTAGTATGAAAGTCAAAATTATTTAGTATGAATTTTTTCAACTTTAGTATGAATTTACAATTTATTTAGTATGATTTTTGAAATTATTTAGTATGAAAACATTATTATTTAGTATGAAAAACTAATTAAATAAGTATGAATATTAATTAATTTAGTAGGAATTTGTCTGAACCTGGTATGAAAAAACATTTATCCATACAAAACAATATAGAAGAAAGTGAAATAGAATTTATGTTCATGAGAGAAATAAATATTGCGTCTCGCAAATACTATACTGCATACATTCGTGTCGATACAGATACCTTCAATTTTATTATGAGAACAGGTCGTTTAAATATTCAATGGGACCATGTTAAATGTTATGAACATGTTAATGTACTGAGATGTTTTAACTGTTCTATATACGGACATATAGCCGAGAACTGAAAAGTAGAGAAATTTAAATGTGCAAAGTGTAATGGAGAACACTCCTCAAATACTTGTGATAGAGATAAAACTGAGTGTCCAATCTGTGTGTACAATAATGAAAAATTAAATTTGAAATTAACAACGAACCATGTATCTTATGATATGAACTGGCAATCATTGAATAATCGAATAAACATAATCAAACAAAGATCACGTTATGAATAGCAACCATTTATATGTATTTGTGCAAATGTCCAAGGCTTATTATCACATAAAAGTTTAATTGAATTAGTAGTATCGGAACAATTACCATACATTTTTTGTTGCAATGTAACACACATAACAAGTGACATTTTAAACAGTGAATTATTTATTCAGAATTATAATTTTATCAGAAGTGACTCCATTAGCCGACACACTACTGAGATCGTGGTATATATGAGAAAAGAAGTGCAATATGAAATAATAGAAAATGTAGTTTTCCAGTTCAACAACATATGTGTCATAGATTTTAAGAATGAATGTTGTCGTGGTCGTTATATTTTCGTTTACCATTCACCAAACAACTCGCACGCAAATTTTTTAAATGAATTAGTGAGTATATTTGAATTATACCTGACAACAACTCTGCCTATCAGGATTATGGGTGACTTCAATTTGAATTATTTATTGAAAAATGACACTTACATGAATAGATTAAGAAATATAGCATTAAGACACAATCTGACACAAAAAGTTTAAGATTTTACACTTATAACTAGTACAAGTAATACAATTATTAAAAGTGTTAGTGTTTTATCACATAGAAAACCTATTTTAGTTTGGTTTCAAATAATTTATTTTTAAAAAAAAATTTAGTTTCAATGAGTTTTTTAAACAAGTAAGTCATTTTTTGTATTCAGCGTAACGGTGGAATCTTCCATATGGTTGAATGTTAAAATTAATGTTATTAAGTCATAGCTGTATTTTCATAAGATAAGCAATACTAAGCTGGATTCATTTTTTGTCTAGTTACAGCAAAAATCATCAAATGATTTGTTCATAAATGTATATTTCTCTACCAATATGACTGACCAAAAACTGTAAACGCCAAAATTTTTCATTTTTTTTTCTAGTTTTGAGATATGAAAACAATATTGGAGTACTAATGCTTTTTTTTTTTATTTGTTTTACGGTGTTATTGTATGGCAACCCCCCGATTTTTTTTTTGGAATTAATTTTTGGATTAAGAAGTAAATTTAACATCGGAAAATGATGTGATTTTTAAAATTCATTGAGGGTTTTAATATGTTAAAAATCTTGCGCCTTGCTAGCATAACATACAAATTGGTTAATACTTTAATTTCCACATTTATTATTATTTTTCAGTTTTATCACAACCTTACAAGTATTACTGTGAAGTTTTTTTCGACTTTTTTATTTGCACTGTCAAAAAAAAAATTATCGGAAAAATTAGATGTCCTTTCACGTAAAATTTTTTGGGCCCATAAAAATCGGAAAAAAATGGATAATGGTCGAAAAGTAGCAAAAAAGTTAACTGCAGTTACTTCAGTCAAAGTTAAAAAAAAAAAAAAATGAAAATTTAACTTTTTTTCAAGCACTGCTCAAAATATTTTTTTTATTAAATTAAATACTTAATTAATCAATTATTTAATTAATTTATTTTACTTAACCTAGTACTGGCATAGAAATGCATATCCATCACGGTGGAAACTGGAAGCAGTAAGCGAAAGGTAGAGAATTTTGGAAAGGTATTCTTCAACAGGCCCAGCCTAAAAAAAATTACGGAGCGCTGCAACGCGCTTAAAAAGTAAGTACGAACAATGAAAAATAGCAAGTAAGCCATTGAAAAACGCGACAAAATTTTCAATATTAATAAAAAAAAAGTCAAAAATCTGATGAGTTTGTCCAAAGCTTTTCAGATAAATAAAACATTCCCGAGCAAAAAAGATATAAACAAACAATTTAATTCTTTATTTTATTTTTAATTCTAGTACTAACAATTTAACCATGAACGCATCAAGTGGGAATCGTTACGTACTACAGGTACTATTTCAGTTTCTCTGAATTATAAAATAATAAAAATATAATTATTAATGCTTAATAAAATTGTATCCCATGATCCATATTTTTAAAAATAAGATTCCATTCTGCTAGATCGAATTTAAGTTAGTACAACAGTCAGTAAGTTGGTATTACGTATTTAACTCTTAGATGTCTCTAAGAAAAAGTAATGTATGTGTCCTTAGGGTGACATGTCACCCAGAATGTATGTTCATCTAATTTGCATTTAGTTTTAGTTTTCAAACTTAACTATTTATGATTCTAAATTAATCCTTTCAGACCTTCAGCGTAAACTAAGAGACCTTAGACCTAGAAGAGAAATCTTACTTAAAATCTTTTGATCTTGATCGAATTAAAAATTTGAATAAAAATAAAGGACCTGTACGTGATGGTATATATTCTTCATTCTTATCAAAAGTTGCTGACTTTATTGTTGATCCTTTACTTATGATATTCAACAATTCGCTAAGACAAAGATATTTCCCTCGCAACTGGAGATCAGCTTGCATTACACCAATATTTAAATCAAGTGATCGATCTAAAGTTGAAAATTATAGAGGAATTGTAATTCTGAGTGCTCTGCCTAAGTTATTTGAAAAAATCGTTACGAGTCATATAGCACAATTTGATCCATACCAACATGGGTTCTTAAAAGGACACTCTACTACTCCAAATTTGACCTACTACACATCGCATCTTCTGCTATTTATGGAAAGTAATAACCAAGTTGATGCTATATATACTGACTTCTAGAAAGTGTTTGACAAAGTAAACCATCACTTACTTGAAATAAAACTATCATAAATTGGAATAAGAGGAGTCTTATTAAATTTGATTATCTCTTACCTCAGTGACGAAACCCAGGTCATAAGAATAAATAAAACACTTTCTGACACCATGAACGTCACATCCGGTGTTTTTCTCTGTCCAGTTTTATTCAATATATTCATAAATTACCATATAGTAAATTTAAAAAAATAAGAAATTCTAACCACGGCGGCGGCGGTTTAGAAAAGTGCACTTCGATGGAACGCGTTTCATTGAATATAACTAAGTTTTAATTTTAAAAATTATACCGTCATTTTGAAAATAACCACCATTTTGAAAAAAACCGCCATTTTGTAATTAGACGCCATTTTTAAATCAGCCGCCATTTTGAAAATAACTGCCATTTTGAAATTATCCGCAATTTTGAAAATTATCGCCATTTTGAAAATAACCACCATTTTGAAAAACACTGTCATTTTGAAAATTTTCGCCATTTTGAAATTAGTCGCTATTTTGAGAATTTTCCACCATTTTGAAAAATTTCCGCTATTTTGAAAATTTTTGGAAAAAAAATATTTGAAAAAATCGGATATTCTATAAAATCATCCTCATGACCTCCTATATCCTACTGAAAAAACCCGACCTCGCTTCTATGGCCCATTCCGGAGTTATGGAGCTAAATGTGTGTCAGAGTGACGGCGGACAAACCGTCTGTAATACTGCATTTTTTCTTACGAAATGCACTAAAAACTGTAAATACTTGTTGTATGACAAGAAAATATTTAGAATTGTGAATGATGAAAGCGATATTTTGCTGATACAACATGACATCAACTATGTTAATCATTGGTGTTAATGTTTTCAAACATCAATAAATTCAATGTGATTACTTTTAGTAAACGACTATAAAATTGCAACTACAGTGTTGAAACGAGTGGATACAGTGATTCATCTTGGAGTGCCAATGGATTCCAAACTAAATTTTACCGACCATATTGATACAATTACATATGACAACCGTAAAACTTCGGCATTTGTAAAACGTCGCTCCAGAGAACTTAAGGACCAATATGAAACTAAACTGCTATTTTTTTCTTTGATGAGATCGAAAACTTGAAAATGCTTCAGTTGTTTGGAACATGGTTGGCACTGTAAATTCCTCAAGAATTCCCACTGGTGTCCCACTGGTCCCACTGACACCAGTGCAGCAAAATCCCACTGTTCCCAAATCCCAATTTTTTGTAATAAATTTCTGCCAGTATTTGGCACTGAATAAATAATACTTATATGGGTTAGATAATACGTATATGGGTTAGAAGGTGCTAAATTATTTTTGACAGATATCTTGTAGTGATACTTCATCCTTAAACAGAATGTCCAATATATTGGACATCGGGACTAAAAGGTTGCCATTCAATATACTGTAACGTAGATAAATCTAATATACAATGACTTCCGTATATTATCAGTGTCAAGTTAGCACATGTGCTAACTTTTGGTAAAAAAAAAATCAGTAGCCCCATTTCCCCCTAATGTATGAAAAAAAATAAATAATTTTAAAATTATGATTGTCTTCTCACTAACTACACATACAAAACAAACGTGAATGTAAACAATAGCAGACCCGCGTAGAACATATTCTACATTTTCGTTCGAATATACCGTTAAAAAATACAACATTCTGTTTAATAAAATTTCAAAAGCATATTTACTAATTTTTTTTTACTTCTTGATAAAAAAATAATGAAAATATTTTTGATATTATTATTGATAAAACTAATGAATATATTTTATATATTTAAGTAAAAGTTTTTTTTTATCGCGCGTGTTTGTCTAATTTACATTTTCAAGTTGTCAAGTGGAACGTCAAATTATCAAAAACTATAAAAAATACAATAAGGGGAATGATAGAGAAATAATCATAAATACATATAAGAACGTATTAATACCATGACATTAAATAAAATTAAGCACTATCATCCAAAACTAAAACTAAGTTAATAAGTGCCACCAAAATTTTTTCTGTGATGGGTTTTCAATTTTCCTCACCGTAGATCGTTAGTTTATGTCTCAAAGAACATTTCTGCATCAACAGGAAAAATTCTTTCATGTAAAATTTTCAACTTCTCCGTGGCCGAAAGTTGAAATCGGTTTTTTGGACGATAGTGCTTAATTTTATTTAATGATAAATACGTTTATATTAATACGTTCTTATATGTATTTATGATAATTTCTCTATCATTCATACTGTACTAATTTAAAAATTATTTATTTTTTTTCATACAGTAGGGGGAAATAGGGCTACTGAATTTTTTTACCAAAAGTTAGCACATGATATGACCCTCACCGTGTTTGACAGTGAAATCAATATTTTTAATAAACTATGAAAATAATAAAAAAAAATTATTAAAAAAAAAACTAAAGCTGATAAAGACATTCTGTTAACACCAAAGTTCATTATTAAGTGTGTACTTTTAGATCCTAAAAGGATTTCCTATGAGTATGAGGTCTGGTATATTTGTTGTCCCGTGTGATTTTGTCAATGAATAAGAATAGTTTAGGCGGAAAATTTAGAAAAACTTTTAACAGCCTAAGTTTGTGAAATACTTTTCCATTCACCCTTAATGTACTTGAGTTCTTTCCTTGGCTTTTGAGTGATAAAATTGTTTCATAGAAACTTTTATTTATATATACTACATAATTATAGATACACGTCGGATCCTTGTCATTACATTATGAAGCTTTGAGTGTGGAAGCCTCTAAACAAACTACTGCAGAAGAAATTATCAATTGTATAACAGAAAGACTCGGTCTAGTTGTATGAAAATTTAATTTTATAAATATTTTTGTAAATAATAATTTAAGAAAACATAGGGTGGACAATACGAGTTAGCAGAAGTAATATCGGAATCAAAAGAAAGAAGATTAGCTTCGTATGAAAATCCAGTGTTAGTAATGCGTCTGTGGCCTTTGCAATATGAACGAGGAAAATTTAGGTAAAAAAATCAATAATGACCTTTATATCACTTACACAACTCACATTAATTTTTCAAAAGATTTTATTTAAGGGAAATACAATCAGACTTGCCATGGCTTCATATGTATCCATATGGATTTGGTTTGGATTCATCAATTTTAAGAAACTTCATACCGTTTGTGTTAAACGCTAACAATAGAGATTGTCCAGATTTATGTCAGCTTCCAGGTAAATACTGCATATACTTAAAGAGTGGTCAAATTTAAAACAAATAAAACCGGTATAGTACGTTGTATATATAAAATTGATTTCTTTTAATTGCAAAATAAGTCGGTATGCTAAACCATGTAACTAATATAAATCTTATAATATTTAAAAAATCAGTTGACTACGAAAGGATCGAAAACTGTTATTAAAAATTAATTTATTTATTTTATTTCAAGTTTTCTATTGCAGTCGCTCCTTTTTCTTCCAGACCGCGTAGCGCCCGAACGGTTCATTTGAGACACAAAATATGTTCTAGACTTATGTTCATATTCAGTGTGGGAGTGTTTATGGATCAAAAAAATATAGGGTGGCCGTACAAAAAATAGGGTGACCAGGTGGAAAATTCCAAAATTTTCCGGGAAAATAGAAAATTTTAATGCCAAAATTTTCTTCTCATGATTCTGAACAACTTTGCCTAAGACACCCTATATCTAAGTCGTACAGGAAAAATTTTTCTCATACAACACAAATTTTCATTCACATCTCATTCATCTCTTAAAGGAATGTGCTTTATGTATTGCTTGATTTTGAGTGTTAGGAATCGTAATCAACACTCAAAAACAATAAATAAAAATCACAGTCCAAAATCCAATGAGCTGAAGTTAGTGTAGTTTATCAACTTCAAAAACACAAGTTCTCGAAATGTGAACACAAAAACATAAAACAAGCGAAAAAATTAAAATCTGAAACTTGTACAATTTGTTATGAGTAAACCCTTTGTCAATAATAAGTGAAAATTTTTCTATTGATGAGAACCAAAATTGTACAAGTTTCAGATTTTAATTTTTTCGCTTGTTTTATGTTTTTGTGTTCACATTTCGAAAACTTTTGTTTTTGAAGTTGATAAACTACACTAAGTTCATTCATGTTTTTCAATTTCTTTTAAGTATAAATTACAAATCAGCTCTCATTGTATACCAAAACCTACCGCCTATTATCACCACCACAGCCTACAGTCTTTAAATTTATTTTAAAAACTCTCATTTTAGCGTCATTTGATGGGTCTAATGCAAAACTCAAAATAGAATAGAATTCTCTACTATCTGTATACTCATCAACTAATGTACCAATGTAATGTATAATTGACCAAAATTATGAAAAAGTTTCCCAGTGTCCTCTGGAGGGTTCAATTTAAACACCTAAACTGACTGTGGTTGATAAATTGAACTTAAAACTGTTCTTTATACTCATCAACACCATTTAATACGATTTATATTTACTGATAGCTCTCACAGCGCATCAGAACAATGATTCTCCTACGAATTAAGAAATAATTTTCGAAAACTTATCAAAAAAAGAATAATCCTCAGAAAGCGAGTTCTTTTGAGAATTTTGGGGCGAAAACACTTATAAACATTTATATAAACAGACATGTTCATATAGTCGCGCAAATGTTGTAAATTTTAACGTGCAATTTATAGAAATTGATAGATAAAATATTAAGCGTCTTTTTTATATGCAACTATATGCGTACTATTTGCCTGCAAAATTTTTACAAAAATATTGCAGGCAAGAAAGACATTTTAAATTTTAGCCTTATTAGGCTCATAAAAAATAAATAAATACTCTTACAAGATTTAAAGGATGTGACTACCTCTAATATATGACCATTGATTTCCAAAAATATGAAATAGAACTTGAGCAGAAACTGATCAAAAATATAAAACTGCAAATATCTCAGTTTGTAGTTTTTGTAGGTGCGTCGTTCTTGCCTGCAACAGTAGATAAGAAACTATGGGTCTACGAAGCCCCAGAGAGACTGTAGCGGCGTTTTCGCTAAGTCGGCGATGTACCTAAATATAAAAGTATTATAAAAATCATAGTCCACAATCTAATGAGATTTTCTTTTCCTCTGGAGTTACACATAAACAAAAGACGGAAATTAGTAGCTATTATTGCATCAGAAAAACCCAACAGTATTCATCAATTTTATTATATATATATTATTTATATTAAAACAATGTATTAACTGATCGCAAACTTTGTTTTTTACATTTTTAGCTACCTTTTATTTTATATTAAGCCGTTTAGAAAATTATAGACAATGAAAAGATTAAAATATTGAAGGATTTTAGAAATATAAGAAAATTCTAATAAATCCTGAAAAGATTTAGAAATTGAGTCGTCAAAATATTTTTTGATTCAGTTACCTACTGTCTGCAAATATATTTTTAGATTTGAGTGAAAATATATTATTGGAGAATTTGAAACGCAGATTTGAAGCTGGACACATATACACATACATTGGAAATATTTTGATAGCCGTTAATCCTTTTAAATTTCACCCAATTTATAATCCCAAATATGTAAGGTTGTATCAAAACCATCGAATAGGACCAACTCTTCCACCACATATTTTTGCTATTGCTGATAATGCCTACTATTCTATGCTTCAGGAAAAAAAAAATCAAGTGAGTATAACAATCTTTATTGAAGGTACATCAATTTTCTTGACACAAATAACTATAATTAAGGTATTATAATACTTTAACTTAACATGAATGTTCAACATAATTTCTTCCTAATTGACTATTAAAATAACGTAAACCCGAGGGTTTATACTTTCTAGGCGTTCAACATTGCATAACCTATGTTAAAAAGAGTGTTTTTATATGAATCTAAATTAACGTCAGGGGCTCAAAATGATCCCGTAGAAACTTTACTGCAACTTTTTACTAACGTTCATATAACCTAATTCGTGAAATTATATAGTAATATTCACTAAATTATCAAAGTATGAATATAATCATGCTTTATTAACACTTGGAGATCCTCAGGGTGACTTGTCACCCAAAAACGAACTTAATTATGTTCTATTTCTTTTTATTTTGATTCCAATATTATTGAAACTTCATGACTTTGTCAGGAGTCATAAAAAGATAATTTAGCAATAGAAAAATATGAAATTTGGGTTTTGGAAAGGGTCGTAAAAAAAAAAGTAACACATAGGTCCCTAGGGTGACATGTCACCCAGGTAATATTTTTACATTTGTCATTACTATTTTTTTAATAATATTTCATTTATCAATGTAATTTAACAATTTTAGTTCCTTTTGTAAGATGTAAATGTTTTGTAAATGCACTATTACAGACGGTTTGTCCGCCATCAATCTGACCTCTGTCACTCGGACACTCTGACTCACATTTAGCTCCATAACTCCGGGACGGCCCATCGGAGCGAGGTCGGGTTTTTGCAGTATTATAGAGGAGCCCAAGAGGATTATTTATAAATCATTAGTTTTGAGATTGAGCTCAAGGCTTAGGCTCAAAAGCCTCCAATACCTGAAAAATCGTTAAAAAACGGTTGAAAATTTTAAAATATTGATGATTTCTTTTGGTGGATGGAGAAGTTTACTCATGAACTTTAAGTCATTAGCTCGCAAGTTAGGCTCAGGGACTGGGCTCAATGATTGGGCTCAGGGATTAGGGTCCACAGTCTAAAAACGGTCAAAAGCTCAAAATGTCTGATTTTTTCAAATTTTTTTTCCTAAAATTTTCAAAATGGCGGATTGTCTTCAAAAAATAATGTTTTTGAAGAAAGTATAAATATTTTAAAATACTCTTAGGGGTACAAATTTTCCAAAATTTTTTAATAAAAAGAATCTATGCTTCATAAACGGTTCCCTTTGCGCTTCCTTTATTTAGTTATATAATTGCCTCGTTAAAGTGAGTCTTCAAGACCTAATATTGATTGAATCATATTTCTTCACACAATATTTACATCCAGTTATTAAATTAGAATAATAAAAAGTTAAGTTTTAAAGCTAAAAGTAAATGCAAATTAGATAAACATATATTCTGGGTGACATGTCACCCTAGGGACCCGAATGTAACTTTTTCTTAGGGATCTCCAAGGGTTAAGCAAGAAACCGATAGATATTAAAGAAAACGAGATGTGATACTTTTAATTTTTCAAATTCATATACAACTAATATATGGCAAGAATCGTAAGAAATTTCCCAAAAAAGCTTTTAGTGTTATTTTTCAAAAACAACTGTTTAACCATAAAGACCAAGCCATGTTATGAAAATTTTTTATCTGGAATTTTTTTTTTTTTAGTACTAAAAAGTGATGAAATAAGAGGTTGAATTTTTTTAAAAACTGGCTTTTTTTGATCGCTTGGAAAACAGGCAAAAACTTTTCAGAAAAAGCTCATCTTAGGCTTATTCGCCGCGTATTAAATAGCACTAATTGAAAATCATAAGGTTTTTAAAATTTTCTAGGGTTTTGAGTTTGCTTGACACCAAAAAGGGCAAAAAAATCCTAAAAAAACAGTTTTTTTTTTACAAAATTACCACTTTTTTGAGTAAAAATCCTCAAAAAAAATAAAATTTGATTGAACATTAAACATCCTCAGAACTTCAGCTTCAACTTTGTAGAAGATTATTTTCGTGTATTTCTAATTTTTCACTCTATTTTTAGCCTCCAAAACTCATGCTGGAACCATAAAAACAAAAAAATCCTTGTATTTTGCCCTGTTGTAGGATTGTAATACATTTCGAGCAAAAAATTTATTTTAAAACTGAAGCTTATTATCAATTATGGAGTTTGAAACCGATAAATTCAGACTATGGGGCTCTTGAAAAAATAACGCTTTTTTACAAAATTTAAAAATTTTTCAAAAAAATTTTTTTCAATCTAAAATCTAAAATCTAAATTTGTTGCTCAAAATGTATTAAAAATCCTAAAACAGGGCAAAAAACAAGGATTTTTTTGTTTTTATGGTTCCAGCATGAGTGTTTAAGGCTAAAAATAGAGTGAAAAATTAGAATTACACGAAAATAATCTTCTACAAAGTTGAAGCTGAAGTTCTGAGGATGTTTAATGTTCAATCAAATTTTATTTTTTTTGAGGATTTTTACTCAAAAAAGTGGTAATTTTGAAAAAAAAAACTGTTTTTTAGGATTTTTTTTGCCCTTTTTGGTGTCAAGCAAGCTCAAAACCCTAAAAAATTTTAAAAACCTTATAATTTCCAATTAGTGCTATTTAATACGCGGCGAATAAGCCTAAGATGAGCTTTTTCTGAAAAGTTTTTGCCTGTTTTTCAAGCGATCAAAAAAATCCAGTTTTTAAAAAAATTCAACCCCTTGTTTTACCACTTTTGAGTAGTAAAAAAAAAATTCCAGATAAAAAATTTTCATAACTTGGCTTGGTCTTTATGGTTAAACAGTTGTTTTTGAAAAATAACACTAAAAGCTTTTTTGGGAAATTTCTTGCGATTCTCGCCATATATAATATAATATATACGCATTAAAAGCTTTATATACAAGCAGCGATGTCACGTAAAGGGTTCTACCGGTTCTATAGATCAAGTAGCTAAAATTTTCCAAAACTTTTTCCGAAAATTTCTTGATTCCGAATTTAACGAATTTTTTGTAATAATTTTTTTTAAATTTTTTCATTTTAACGCTTTTTTAGTAATTTGTATGCAAACGCATTTACATTTACACTCGTGTATGCAATTTGAACGCTCTAGTAATAGTTTTAAATTTTTTGTTTGCACACTAGGGTAATTAGAGAAAAAAAATCCACCTCAGTCAAGCAAAAATGGATTCTTCATACAATTTTAGGTTATGTTTCCTCAGACCAAAAAAAATTTTCCCATATAAATTATACCTGCTCTCGCGATTTTAAAAATTCAAATTTGAACAAAAAAAAGTTCGTTTCTATCAGTTATGTAAACAACCAATTAACTTTACTTTTATAATCAAATTGAGATTAAGATTGATGAATTGAAATTTTCATTAGACTTTTTCTCTCTCTCTCTCTTTCGCTCTATAAAATGAACCCTCTCTAAATGCAGAGCTGCGAAGCAGCGAAGCATTTATAATCTGATTGAGATTAAGATGAGATTAAAATTGATAAGGTGAAATTTTCATAGGACTTTTTTTCCTCTCTCTCTCTTTTTCTCTCTTTAACTGCGAAGCAGCGAAGCATTTATAATCTGATTTAGATTGAGATGAGATTAAAATTGTTAAGGTGAAATTTTCATATGACTTTTTTTTCTCTCTCTCACTTTTTCTCTCTAAATGCGGAGCTGCGAAGCAGCGAAACATTTATAATCTAGTCTAGATTAAGATGAGATTAAAACTGTTAAGGTGAAATTTTCATAGGACTTTTTTCTCTCTCTCTCTCTTTTTCTCTCTTTAACTGTTTCAGGCTTTAAAATGAACCCTCTCTAAATGCGGAGCTGCGAAGCAGCGAAGCATTTATATTTTAATTGGGACTTTATTTATAATCTAATTTAGATTAAGATGAGATTAAAACTGTTAAGGTGAAATTTTCATAGGACTTTTTTCCCTCTCTCTTTGTTTCTCTCCCTCTTTTTCTTTCTCTATTTTTCTCTCTTTAACTGTTTCTGTCTTTAAAATGAACCCTCTCTCAATGCGGAGCTGCGAAGCATTTATATTTTAATTGGGACTTTATTTATAATCTAATTTAGATTAAGATGAGATTAAAATTGTTAAGGTGAAATTTTCATAGGACTTTTTTTTCCCTCTCTCTTTGTTTCTCTCCCTCTTTTTCTTTCTCTCTTTTTCTCTCTTTAACTGTTTCTGTCTTTAAAAACAAAAGAGAAGAGAAGAAGAGAGAGAGAAAGAAAGAAAAGTCATATGAAAATTTCACCTTATCAATTTTAATGTCATCTGAATCTCAATTAGATTATTAATGTTTCGCAGCTTCGCATTTAGAGAGGGTTCATTTTAAAAACAGAAACAGTTAAAGAGAGAAAAAGAGAGAGAGAAAAAGAGAGAAAGAAAAAGAGAGGAGAAAAAGAGATAGAGAGAAAAAAAGTCCTATGAAAATTTCACCTTAAAAATTTTAATCTCATGTTAATCTAAATTAGATTATAAATGCTTCGCTGCTTTGCAGCTCCGCATTTAGAGAGGGTTCATTTTAAAGACAGAAACAGTTAAAGAGAGAAAAAGAGAGAGAGAGGAAAAAAAAGTCCTATGAAAATTTCACCTTATCAATTTTAATCTCATCTTAATCTCAATCAGATTATAAATGCTTCGCTGCTTCGCAGCTCTGCATTTAGAGAGGGTTCATTTTATAGAGCGAAAGAGAGAGAGAGAGAAAAAGTCTAATGAAAATTTCAATTCATCAATCTTAATCTCAATTTGATTATAAAAGTAAAGTTAATTGGTTGTTTACATAACTGATAGAAACGAACTTTTTTTTGTTCAAATTTCAATTTTTAAAATCGCGAGAACAGGTATAATTTATATGGGAAAATTTTTTTTGGTCTGAGGAAACATTGTATGTAGAATCCATTTTTTGCTTAACTGAGGTGGATTTTTTTTCCTATAATTACCCTATTATATATCCTTAAAATTCGATGTGTTTTCGTGAATATTAGTTTTTCATCGGGAATTAATGGGTTAACCCGGTCTTCTCCTTCGGCAATTTTTTGATAAAATGAAAGTTCTATTTCCTATCTATATTAGCTCCATACATCATTTTGATGGAGGACATAGAGAACTATGAGAAAAAAGCTTCACATAAGCGGCCATATTTGAGTTTCACGTATATTCACCATATAAAAGTTAAAAATTACCTTTAAATTCAGTCAATAATCGAAATGGTCATTTTTAGAGAGGAAAAATCTATAATATTTTCAAAAAATTAGTATCTCAGATTAATTTCTTCTTCCTTGCTTTACTAACTAAATTAAAAATGAAATTTTCCAGTATCTTATTAGTATCTCAGATTAATTATTTAAAAAAAAATTAATTTTGAATAAAATATAATTTTTCAGATTTTTCCTCAAATTTTTCACTAAAGTTAAGAAATTTTTTACTTTTATATGGTGAATATACGTAAAACTCAAATATGACCGCTTTTGTGAGGATTTTTTCTCATAGTTTTCTATGTCCTCCATCAAAATGATTTATGGAGCAAATATAATTTGAAAAAGAACTTTCATTTTATCAAAAAATTGGCCATGGAAAAGACCGGGTTAACCCATTCATTTCCGATGAAAAACTAATTTTCCCGATTTTTCCGAAATTTTCATCGATTCAGTTCATTTTGTGCATTTGTCGCGATAAGTATTAATTTTAATTACTCCGTTGTTTTTTTAAAGTAATTTAAATTGTTTTTTTTTCGTTTTGTTTTTACAAACATTCACTTGTTATTTTTTTTTTTGTATTGAGTTTTGCTTGCTCATCACAATATTACAAATTCTGATTGACCTAGTTAATTTTTATTAATATATAAAATGTTATGTGCTAAAAAAAATTGTGTAATAAATGATATAAGAGAAGAACGTCTATCCTGTGCTGGGTTTTGCAGCAGATCATTTCACCTTGCGTGTGTGGGATTGGTGGATGGTGTATCCACTCGATCCAAAGCTAAGCCTAAAGATCACTACATCTGTGGACAATGTAGTGATACTCAGAAGAGTTTTTCTGTTTTAATTGAAACCCAATTCAAAAAAATGATGGAGGCCATGGATAAGAACAGCCAGCATGTATTGAATAGCTCACGCGCTTTTAGTCAAGACCATGTTGTTGAAGAAATCAGCAAACAGCTTGACCTACTAAGTATTGATGTAAAAAATTTAACTAAATGTGTAAAAAAAATTGAGCAGAAGGATGTATTTCCTGGCAATTCTGTTGATGATGCGATTCTTCTAAGAAAAGTCGAAGAATCCTTTAAAGAATCTCAGTGTTCCTTAACTAATGTAGTTTCATCTTCTATTACATCATTTGCTGAAGATTTTAATTACAATATTAAAGAAATTATTGAAAGTCAGAAAAGATTAGCCGCTCATGACTCAGCTAATAACATAATTTTACTTGAACTTCAGAAAACCTTGGAGAATTTGGATTTGGAAAAAATTTCTAACATCTATAAAAGCTTGAAGGATCAACATATTGTGATGGTTGATTTATCTGACCAAATTATTCAAGTTATGGATAAACAAACTCAGGGCATTTCGACTTTCGAAAAGCTTCAAAATAATGCTGCTTCACACAGTCCATCAATCATTGCAGAAAATGAAGTAATTAAAGAAACTGTAGTTCCTGAGTCCTCAGATGGCTGGCGCATTTGCAATTCGGGTAAAAGGATCTGGAAACAGAAATGGGTGAATCTACCTAATGTATCTAAACGTGGCTCCTTTAGATACACTGATACAAATGCAGAGAGGCCAGAATCACTTAATCGTAACTTTAATTTTAATCGCAAAACATCATCCCGTCGTACTCTAAGGAAAACTCCATTACAAAAACAACCAAATCCAAAGGATATTCAACAAATGGAAGAAATTATTAACGAGTTCGATTGGCAGAATAAACAAGAACAACACTCTGAGATCGCCGCTAATAAATATCCAAACTTCGTTAGGGGCTCAACTCTGAGAAGAGGTCAAACATCAAGGCAAGACCAACATAAATTCTTCCTTGATCCTCTAAAGCCACCAATTGTTCAACTGACCGAAAGATCAGCCCAAAGTGGTGGAAGATATTTGCTAGCCCGACTTCGTGATAATAAGATATTTGAAGCAGTTCGCCTTTATTTAGCGTATCTCTACGATAAAGACATAAACATAATTGTAAATGGCAAAACAAGTTTGAGTACAAAAGCCTTTTTAAGATCAGAAGGACTTCCAGTGGAGCTTAATACTTTACTCAAATTGTATCATCAATACAATGAAGAACTTGGACTTTCAGTATCAGAGGTCAATAAGGATTTGGCAGCCTATCGTTCAGAACTTAAATGGAAAAAAGTTCACGACATTGATCAGCGTAATAAACAATATAAAAAGCATTACGCACCACATAGCAGCAAACACTTTTTTTAAGTACAACAGACGAACCGATTGGTAATTTAGTTTATAATTTGACGCCTGAACTTCAAAAGAGTTCATCAAGCTATAGGACGAATGAGGTAAAAATTAACAAAAACACTCATAATACTAATTTTAATTTTAATTTTTTAAATTCTAATACTAATAATACCAATAATGAAAACTGTAACATTAATTGTAACAATAATTTTAACTTTGATGAACATTTTAATTGTAATTCTAATTTAAATAACTTTGATAAACATTTTAATCGTAATTCTAATTTAAATAACTATTCAATTGACAAAACGTCATTGGTCGACAAGAAAATACTTAATTTGTATTTTCATAATATGAGCGGAATGAGGACATCCCTTGGTCAATTTAGGAATGATATTCAGAATAGTCCTTATGACATTATTTGTATAAATGAAACCTGGTTACAAGACCAGCATTTAGACAGTGAAATAATTCCTGAAGATTGACAAATTTTCAGGAAAAATAGAAACTTACTAAATAATGAGGACAAATTAGGTGGCGGGGTGTTTATCGTGGCTAAAAATTCTTTGAAATGTCAAAATCTTGCTATATCTTTGGAGGGAAATGAGATCTTTGATATTATTGCAATCGAGATTTCAATCTCTTCTAAAAAAATTATTTTAAAAATTTAATTGAGAAACATGATAAAGATCATGAAATTTTAATATTTGGTGACGCAAATTTGAATGGTGTGAAATGGGTTCCAAATGATGATAATGAGAATATGTTTGATCCTATAAATATTGAAACAAAATATGAAGAATTTCTTGAAACTGTGCTATCTCTAGGTCTCTTTCATGTAAACAATAACACGAACATAAACGGTAATGTTCTCGATAATTTTTTCACTAATATCCTTGATAACTTGGAGTTTGATGAAGCCATTTTAACACTCACAGATAAAACTTCTATATTTCATAAAATTTTTCACTTTAAATATAGCTATAATGAATCTTTATTACCTAGAAATAATAATAAAATTTTTAAATATGATTTTAGTAAGGCAAATTATGAAGAAATAAACAAACGACTAGGGGATTTGAAATTAAATTCAAATCAAAGTGTGAATGATATGGTGCAAGATTTTCACAGTCAACTTGCCATTATTTTGAATGAATGTGTCCCAAAAAAAACTTTTATAAAATTATCATGTGCGCGTCATCTTGATAAACCGTTGAGAATTCTGAGGAACCAACGGAACAAAGCTTTTAAACGAAAAGACTTATCTCTAGTTGAGCATAGAAGATTTCTTCTATTGCGAGATAAATTTAAAGTTGAGGAACAATTAGCAATCGATGCTTATAATAAAAAACTTTTGTTTAAAGTCATTGACGACCCTAAGTGTTTTTGGTCAACAATTAAAGAACAAAAAAACGGTAAAGGCTACCCTAAAAACATGAAATTTAAAGAAAGCACATCATCCAACCCAAATATAATAAATAATTTTTTCTCGGAAATGTTCAAATCTGTTTTCAATGATCCTCTATCATTTTCAGAGTCAGATTTTTCTCATATTGAACAGAATGATGAATTAATAACAAATATTGTCTTAACAGAAAATGATATTAAGACTGTGATAGAATCTTTGGATAAGAATAAAGGTCCAGGTCATGATTCAATTCCAGCATCATTCATAATTAATACTAGAGACAAATTACCCAAAATTTTGCTACCAATTTTTAATAAATCGTTATCTACCGGACTATTTCCTGATGTATGGAAGATTGCATTAATCACACCTATTTTTAAATCTGGTTTTAGGGACAACGTTGATAACTATAGAGGAATAAGTATCTTGTCAATATTTAGTAAAATTTTTGAAAAAGTAGTTATAAATGCATTAAAACCGGTTATTAGTAATTTAATTGATGTTTCACAGCATGGTTTTGAAAACGGTAAATCAACTGTGACAAATCTAGCAGAGTATTCCTCCTTTATAAGAAAAAATATGATGGATAAAGGACAAGTTGATTCAATATACACAGATTTTAGTAAAGCTTTCGATAAAGTTGATCACCAACTATTGATTTTCAAATTAAAAAAATATGGTTTCCGCGGTTCTCTCCTTACCTGGATTAGTTCATATTTAAAGGATAGATTTCAAAGGGTTAATTTTGATAATGAAATATCAAATCCTGTACCTGTAATATCTGGGGTTCCTCAAGGTAGCGTTCTTGGTCCTTTTTTATTTATTATGTTCATAAATGATCTTCCAAAAATTCTTGACGATTGTGAATGTTCAATATTTGCAGATGATTTGAAAATATCCAAAAAAATAACCGGTATAGAAGATAATGTTAAACTGCAAGATAACCTAAATAAGGTAGTCCGTTGGTGTGAAGTTAATGGTATGTCTTTAAATGCAAAAAAATGTTCAATTATCTCATTTCTAAGAAAAGGTTCTAGATTAGAATTCAATTATAATATTAATAATACGCAGTTAGAAAGAAAAACTGTCATAAGGGACTTGGGTGTCATTTTTGATGAAAAATTAAATTTTAAAGCACACATTGATAAAATTACTAGCAGTGCAAGTTCAGTATTAGGATTTGTGAAACGAAGATCCAAGATATTCAATGATCCACATGTAACTAAAACTCTCTATTGTTCGCTTGTTCAATCCATTTTAGAATATGCCAGTGTTATTTGGGCACCTTATATACAAGAAGACATCAAAAGAATTGAAAGCGTACAAAAGCAATTCTTACTTTTTTCACTTAAACCACTGGGTTTCAGAGGCCCTGTTCTTCCTTCGTATAAAAGTAGACTTTCTCTACTAAACATGACAACACTTGAAAATCGAAGGGAATTGCATCTTGCTCTTTTTGCATTTGACTTATTAAATAAAAAAATTAAAGTTGATAATTTAACTAATAGATTAATTCGTCGACCAATGATGTATAATTTAAGACAACAACGTTTATTACAAGAAGAACGTCAACAAAACAACTTTTCGGCTAATGATTGTACCGACAGAGCCATACGTATATTTAATAAATTTAGAATTTTTTATGATGAAAATACCTCGAGGAACACATTTAAAAAAAGAATTTTGACTAATATGAGGATTTTACACAATAATAATACTAATTTAATTTTGTAATAACAGTATAAAAAAATGAATTAAACTTAAACTTAAATAAATGAATATACTATATGACCTATTCTTAGTAAAAAGTCATATCAAAAAAAAATTTTTAGAAATCATCTAATTTTTGGTCATAACTCTCTAATTCCACTCTTTGACCCCACAGGAGCCATTGAATGTTCAAAAAATGCCCAAAAAGGCAAAACTAAAGATATAGGTCTAACCCACTTCCACTAGGCCTAGGGAAAACACTAATATATGAAAACGGAAGAGAATTTTCCAACTTAAATGTATCTTTTCTTAGTTTTTTTCACTTTAGAGTAAAATATCCCTGAAAATTTGGATTTTGTCGATCAATCATTTTTTTTAAACAATTATTGACCAAAAATGATGTATAAGTCCACAAAATTCGCGGGAGATCATCATTTTTCACGAAAAAGTGGAAAATTTTGTTCTAGATCTTGTAGATCACATTGAGCTATTGTGATTTAAGTATTTATTTTTTCTTCTAGCATTCAAAATGAGGTAGCTATGAGGCTTGCAAAATTGAGCCTGAAAAGCGCCCTAAAAGGTTGTTCTGCAGGGAAATTGAAAATTTTATAGTATTTTCTGTTTTGACAATCAAAGAATATCCAAATATAAAAAAATGGGTAAAATCCCGAATGATCCCCCTCGAATTTTGTGGACTTATACATCATTTTTGGTCAATAATTGTTTAAAAAAAATGATTGATCGACAAAATCCAAATTTTCAGGGATATTTTACTCTAAAGTGGGAAAATCTAAGAAAAGATACATTTAACTTGGAAAATTCTCTTCCGTTTTCATATATTAGTGTTTTCCCTAGGCCTAGTGGAAGTGGGTTAGACCTATATCTTTAGTTTTGCCTTTTTGGGCATTTTTTGAACATTCAATGGCTCCTGTGGGGTCAAAGAGTGGAATTAGAGAGTTATGACCAAAAATTAGATGATTTCTAAAAATTTTTTTTTGATATGACTTTTTACTAAGAATAGGTCATATATATAAGTAATTTTATATGCAATGTTAAATTTAGATCAATACTTGAAATTTAGAATTTAATTAAGAACAAAAAAATACTTTGTAATGTGGGATTCAACCTTAATATTCATACATTTAATATTTATAGCCATTTAGAGTATCAATATGGGTTTTTTTTTCGACAATCTTACCGTTGTCATTTGGACTTCTCTAAACTTGCTTCTCAAGTTTATTGAATAATCTTGATGGCGACGGTTTATTTATTATGATGATGGTATGGTGCTTCGCGCACCATGCCTAGTCAAATTTATATTCAAGATGACAGGAAAAAAAACCCCAAACAAACAACTACAAAAATTTTTAATTCAACCCACAATAAATTTAATTTAAAATATAAAACTGTAAATATACATTAAAATTGTAAAATGACTTCAATTGTCAAATAAATAAATAAAATAAATAAAAATAAAAAATAAAAAAATTTTCCAGTGGAAATGAAATTCGATATCTTGGGAAAAAAATTTTTAAGATTTTTTAATTTTCTTGACTCTTTCGAACTTTTTAAATTTTTTGAAAATTTTGAGTTGTTTGACTTTTTTGAAAATTTTGAGCTTTTTGACTTTTTTGAGAATTTTAGATTTTTTTTTTCGATAAATTTGGTTTGATTTCTACTTTATAATTTTTTTTTTATAACTCCTGAAATTCAGGAGTTTACTTCCAACAAACAATCAATGAACAAAAAAATCTAAGTTAAATTATTTAAACTTTTAACTCTTTCGTGCATATAAGGTTTTCATGACTCCAGCGTTTTTTCAATTTTTATATTTTAAAAAATAATAAATATAGGGGTTAGTGAAGCTAAAATCGAAAAATAAAGGTTCGTTCCATTATTTGAAAAGAAATAAAAGTGGTTTAAATGACATTTTAATTATTTTTATATAAAAAAATTAAAAAACCGTTGGGGTCATATATGACCCCATATGCGCGAAAGAGTTAAAACAAGAAAGGTAGGAGAGGTTGTTGTTGTTGTTCTGATTGAATTATTATACAAAGGAAAATTTTTTCAAGGGAGGGTGTTCCGGAGGGTTTCTCCCTGGCTAAGGTAAACAATAAACCAAAACTTTTTAATGCGCTTTGATTTAACTAGGTTATTTTTAGTTGATTTTGTTTTTTTTTTATTTTCTTTTATTATTATTTTAGTGTATTGTTATAAGTGGTGAGAGTGGTTCCGGAAAGACAGAAAGCACTAACTTTCTTTTGCACCATCTAACCGCCCTTTCACAGAAAGGTTGCCAACGTTGTGGCGTTGAACAAACTATTTTAAGTGCAGGACCGGTATTAGAGGCTTTTGGAAATGCAAAAACCGCACACAACAATAACTCTAGCAGATTTGGTAAATTCATTCAGGTAATTTTTGATTTTATGTAAATTCTTGGATCTGAGTGTTTTTTTTTTATTTATTTAAGAGGCTTATATATTATGCCCTAATTTTTTCGCACATTTATAATTACATATTATTTTGGAATTTATACTTAACAGCAGGGGTCTTTTGTTTTTTTTTCAATTTCGAATCTTGAAAAAAAATTTTAGTGCACTAAAATGGAAAAAGCTAATAATGTAAATCCATAACTTTCTCTTGACTACAGTTATACATTATTACTTTTTTCGTTCCATCGAGGGAAGCGCCAAAAAAACTCATACCTACTAATTCTACCATTCAAGGTCATTGAGCTCGTTTTGATGCATTATACTTGTTCAGTTTAGCTTTTTTTTAGCAAATGATGTTCTAATATTTTCTAATGAATTACTAACGTATAAATTAAATGAACATATGGCATTTTCGTCAAATATAACTGGCTTTAGAAAATTTAAGAACTATTCAAAATTCATGAAAAATACTAGGTTAAAAAAAAGAGGTAAACAAAATGATGTAAAAAAATTAATAATAATATGAAATTAATGAAATCTTTAGATTATATGTGGCTCAATTCAGATAAAAAAATTTACATAAATAAAAACTAAGCAAATTTAACCATTTATCGCTCTAAAATACACAAGGGGTCAAATGACCTATTTTGGTACAATTAGTAATTTTCAATGAACGAAACATTTAGTGTTAATAGCAACGGAAGAAATATTATGAAATATTTGGAATGGGTCAATAAAAAGATATTTTCAATTTCTCCTTGTAAACTATTCGTTCTTATTGAAGCACATGATCGGGATACTAATATTAAAATTAATTATTTTATGATTACTCATTTACGCGCGCTTTAGGGCTATTAGAACAAATACTTGCTCATTAGAGATAAAAATGAAAGTCATTTTTAGCGTATTTATAGAAAATGCAGGTATTGTACGCGGTCATGGTGTCCTTTGACCATTATTGAAAAAATGTCGCCAATCATTAAAAAATGTCGCCAATCATTAAAAAATGTCGCCAATCATTTTAAAAAATGTCGCCAATCATTGAAAAATGTCGCCAACCATTAAAATAATGTAGCCAATCATTGAAAAAATGTAGCCAATAATTGAAAAATGTCACCAATCATTGAAAAAAACGATATAATGCCAAAAAACCGATATAAATGCCAAAAAACGATATAAATAATATAAAATCAAAAAACGATATATATTCATAAAACGATTTGTGTTGTATGATTCAATTTAATTCAATTCTTTTTTGATCGGATTTCATCATATTATATACAATAGTTTTTTTCAACTTTCCTAGCTATCTGCTTTACATCTATATTTTAGTTAGAGATTATTAACCCAGATAAGGCGGCATACTTTTCGACTTTTTATATAAAACTTCAATTTTGAAATGTAAAATTATTTTCTTCTTGTAAATTTTTATGTAAATTTCATAAAAAACCATTCTTAAAAACCATTTTGGACAGTTTCCAATACTATTCATTTGTCCAAAGTATGATTTTAAACGAATTTAAGTCAAACTTGCTTGGCCTTCTGGAAGGACTGTAGCCTAATCTAGGTTAAAATAAAAATAAACTAAGCTAACTAACACTAATATCACAATGAGTTTTTCAAGTATTTTTGATTGAAAGTTATCTCGTAGTTTTTCAAAGAATTCTTCGATGTACTCGATGTTGGATTGTTCATGGATCAAATTTGTTGAAGTACGCCATGGCACATTCAATATCATCTTTATAATTTTATTTGCGTTATTTGGATTTTCTACAAATGCATTTTTGGCATTGATGAGAAGATTGGTGATGCGTATGATGCACTTGATCTGATCGTTGACTTATACAACAGGATTTTGGAAGTGGGGTTGAGGTTGGACTTGCGATTGAAAAGGCTATACAATATTTTTAATGCTGTGTAACATTTTTTGATGATGTAATCTGTGTGACTTTTATATGTTAGTGTTTTGTCTAGCAGGAAACCCAGATATTTGATTGGGCCTTGTTCCCATTCGATTTCAGCATTATTAATTTTAAATTTAATTTCTTTTGATTTTCCACTTCCTATAATACTTATGAAGTTTTTTCACTCTTTTTTCAAGTGAAGACATGATGGGAGAGCTTTGATGAGGTAAAAGGAGCTGTGTCATCTGCGAATAATGCTATTTTACAATTGTTTATTGATGGTATGTCACTGGTGTATATATTATAGACAGTGATTCTATTTCAATCTTAAAGATATTTTCGAGCCATAAATCTTTTGATAACAAAAACCCCAAAAATCTATTCAGTTGGTCGAATTGCAAGATAACAGTGGAAATCTTGGGAATTTACATTCAATTCTTGGCTAGGCAGCTATCATAACATAACTAGATAACTTTTAAGTTTCTTAAGCTACAGAGCAAAGTCCTTTTTAATGTAATAAAGCTGAAATCATGTCCAATATTTTTCCCATACGCCGCAAAGGAGATTGTTCAGCTAATTTTCGTCGGAATTTCGATAAGAAATCTTTTATTTAAAACTTTCATTGATATTTTATGAGCGTGCATTAGTTATATTTTTATATTACAAAATTTATCAAATAAAGGTCAAGAGCACCATTAATAGCCTATAAAAAAAACTAGCTTAGGTAAAAGTGAAAACTATTTTAATAAATTTAAATGAATTTCCATAGCACGTTTTTTTCACTATCTAATTTATTGTGACATTTCGAATTTCTGGATAAAAAAATCTCTGGAAAATGGTATCAAAACTTAATTCTTTCCAAAGTCATAATATTTAACATGGGGTTTCTGTAAAACCCCGGAAATCCCCTAGATAGAATCACTGAATGTTACCCCAAAAAGATATTCCCATAAATTTTTGCTTTAGTTTTGAAAATCACCATATTTGACACACTAGTAAATTTTATAATTTTACGGCAATCGTTTTTTGCACACCTTATTTTAATTTTTGCACCCTAATTTTAACACATGCACACCTAATTTAAAAAAAACCTCACACCTAAACATTAATGTCGCACTCCTAGAAATACACATCTCACGCTTAACTTTTAAGTTTTTCACACATAACTTTCACATTCGCATCCTTAATTGATATCTTTCACACTTAATTTTCATATTTTTACACCTATAAATTTTGTAAATCACCCCTTAAAAAAAATTAAAAATGTTCACCTAAAATTAAACTTTTTGCACCTATATTTAATGCTTTCCACACCTAAAAATTAAATGAAAAATCACACCTAATTTAAATTTTCTCACCCTTAACTTTTAAGAAAATCACACTTATTTTACAATTTTCACTCTAAAAATTAAATGCAAAATCACACCTAATTTTAATTTCCCACACTTAACTTTTATGTAAAACACACTTATTTTTACAATTTTCACTCTAAAAAATAAATTAAAAATCACACCAAATTTTTTTCCGATTTTTGAAATTTTAACGCAATAGATTCCGAAACTCAATTTTTACGGTTTATTCAAACCGATAGCGAAATGCTAAATATATGTCATAAATGAATGATCACAAATTGTAAAACTTAATATTTTAGAGCTAAAAAGCACGTCATTTTGAAACTTTAATAAAATAAGATTGAATGCATACCAAACATTTGAGTAATGCAAGGCATCTGTATGAATCAGCAGAAGCATGAGGGTACCATACTGTTTGGTTTGAATCAATTTCTTATTATTTGTATTGAAAAGTACAATTTTCGCTCTATAATTCAATTAAGTTTACATATAATATAATGTTGTATAAGATTCTTGAAGATATTGTTCTGCTGTTTCCAAAATATATTTTAGATTAATTTCGAAAAAATGAAAAATCTGTAGTACAAAGTTCAAAGTTCTTAAAACATGCCATAGAAAAATAGTACGGCAACACCTTGCCGTGATTTTGAAGAAAACTCCAAAATTATTACAATATTTACCATTTTCAAAATGACTCAACTTAATTTGAATAGTTTTTGGATGACATTATATAAATTACTTTAGCGCGAAACAAATATTTGGGGTTACTTTTTATGTTTGCAAAAAGGATAACCATTAATGGTTTTTGGTCTAACAAAATTTTAGAAAAAATAGAGGAAAATTTTAAAAAATATTAAAAAGAACTTTTTTTGAACGCCAAAATTTTTTTATATTTTAATGTACTTTTAAACAGTAAAAGGATTTGCCAGTAGTTTCAGTTTTACTTATTTTGTTATAAAGTTTTATAGTAAATGTTATAGGGTAAAATCACCAATACCCGGCCAGTTAAGAAATTTTTTTATTGAATTGCCAATTAAACATACATAAAAAAGAAAAAATATAAATTATGAATTGATTTCAATCATTTCAATGGATTCTTGTTTGATTTCAAAAGTCAAATTATTATTTTTATTTATTTCAATAATATTTTTCAGCATTCAAAAAAAATGTTCATCAATTGCTAAATGTCGGCCACAAATTTTAAAATCCGACCATGTTGGTTTCAAAAGCCGGCCATAAAATTCTTAAACGCTTTTTACAAAAATAAAACGGCTTATAAAAAAGAAAATAATAATAATAATATATTTTTTCATTTAAAATATAAAAATAGTACAATTTCAGAACTATTTATTCACATATTAGTGTTACAACTCATTTTCTTTGTTTTCGAGTAATTTTACTTTTTTTGAAGATACTTCATCTTGCGAATCCAATTTGCGTTTCGGTCGGCCTCGTTGTTTTGGCTCTGCTTTTAACTTCTTCAAAACCTCCATTTGCTCATACATTTCACGCCAAGCACCTGAAGAAATTGCACTTGGAAAAGCAGGAGCTTTTCGTTTCCGTTTCAACTCCATTGGTTTAGGATAATATAAATGATTCGTTATCTCTTTTAACCCTGAATTTTGAAGAAGATTACTTTCTTTAGAGTTCAAATTTATATTTTTTGGCACTTGTGTACCACTTGAGTCAAGTACATTGCAATCAAGTTTAATTTCACTATCTTGATATACACAATTTTCAATCACGGTAATATCATTCACATTGAATTCTGATAATAAAACATAATTATCAGAATTATTAACATCATTTTGAATATTGCAATTAAATACACTTGTTATATCCTCAGACTTAATAAAAACTTGTTCGGAGTCAGGAGCGGCGTTCAGAGAAGGTCCAACATTTGCATTAAGTTTGGCATTGACAAGAATATCTCGAATTTTATTAGGATCATATCCATGACTCTGTAATTCATTGCTGACTTCATTAACAACATCCATTGCAGTATCATATCTGAAATAAAAAAAAATAAATTTTTATTTCTTTGTTTTGATTATTCTTACCTTGTTTCTGATGGTTCCCTTGTTGAATCTTCTTTTGAGTGTTGTTTCAAATAAATGCGCTCATTTTGGTTTTTGACGCATTTTGTGTAATCAACTGCATCCGGATTGAATGGAAATAAGCCACATTTACGAAATCCGTTTATTATTGTGTCTTTTAAACTTCCATTTGATTTTTTGAGCAAAACTTCTTGTAAAAGAGGGCAAAAGGTCAAGCGTGTAACCGACTCTCCTTCATGTTCCAATTGCCATTTACGTACTACCTTTTTCCATTCATCTTTCAATGGCTTAAACAAGCTCACGTCACAAGGTTGCATTACATGAGTTGTGTTTGGAGGTAAAGCATACAGAATTATTTTATTATCCTTACAAAAATTGCTCAATTCGAGATTTAAATGAGACGTATGTCCATCAACAAAAAGTATTATCTCTTTCTCAATTGAATTTTTGATTAACCATGGTTTCAAACCATTTGCAATGTATCTAAAGTGAGTTGTTGTTACTAGAGAATGTTTAATAAAAAAAAGAATAAATTAAAACTTACTCATAAAAAACATCACTTTTCATCCAGCCTGTTTCAGATCTTCCTACACACCATTCATCAGGAATGGTAGACATCAGGTTTTGTGGGACACGTACGTATGGAAACACTACTAAAGGTGGAGCATAGTTGCCATCAGCGGATATCACAAATAAAACTGTTATGTTTTCTTTTTCATTACCATTTTGAACTTGGTATACATGAGACGATCCTCTTGGAGCCAGTACTTTTCCACTTTTAGGGCACAATAAAAATCCAGATTCATCACCATTGAAAATTCTTTTTGGATCATTCAAAATATCCTTGTGACCAATACTTTCCAAATATTCTTCAAGTTCTCGAAACCATTTTTTTATTGATTCTTCTGTAACAACTGCACGGCCTTTGCTGATTGACTCTGCTTGACGTTGTCTAAGAATCGGATTGCGTTTTAAAAATCCATTCATCCAACTTCTACCGGGCTTATTTTCAACAAATGGTGTTTTTCTTCCAGTACTATCAATGATTTTTTTCACGGCATTTGTAAGTTCTTCCGTATTAACTGGAAATCCACAATTTACAAGGTCAACACACCAGTTAGTTAAAAGCGATTCTTCTTGTTTTGTCAAATAAGGACTGCGACCTTTAGTATCGCAATCATCAAGAACTTTGCCACGAAGACGATCTTGCAAAGTTGAACGCGGTATATTGTACATTTTTGCAGCTTTACGCGCAGATATCCCATTTTCACGAACTTCAAACAAAGCTTTCAATATATTACTTTGTTTATCCATTGTTATTTAATAATTTATTTAAATTATATTAATTGTTTTTAATATTTTAAGTCGTGAAAATTGAGATTGCTGCAAATGGCCGGTTATTGATTTGTAAACAAAAATATGACAGCTCAATACCCGCCACCTATGGACGGTAATTAGAACGTCATATAATTAAAATTCTATTAAACGACCACCCGTTAAAACTATCTTTTTAAAATAAATTTGAATTTTTTTCGGTTTAATTCACATTAATATTAAATTTTCTTTGTATTAAACCATTAATTTTTGAAAATATTCATTTTTATCATTTAAAAATTTCAAATATAAAAAATGCTTTCCTTATATTTTTATTAAGGAATCAACATTTATCTCGAGTTGAGACGAACATTTTTTTCTAGTTACAATTTTATGATAAATAATTGCAATAAAAAAATGATTTAAGGATAAAATACAACAAAGAACTTATTAATCTTGTAAAGCATTAACTAATTTTATAAAATTAAGTTTTTATTTTCTTATTTTTGCTAATTTAAAGTACAGACGGTTGCCTATTGGAACTATGCCGGGTTTCCACGTTTTACCCTAGTAAAAGGATTATTTTTTGTTTATTAAATTTAGAATTTTAATGTAAAAACAACATTCAGGAGCATGTTTCTGAGACATTTTCTTTGGGACTTTGTCCCAATTTTATATTTTTTAAACCAGAAAATTTTTATTATACTGATACTAATGTTTTATTTCTGAAAATTTGTAAAAGTGTGAAAAATAAAAAAAAATGTGTGAAAAAATTAAAATTTGGTGTGATTTTCATTTAATTTTTAGGTGTGGAAAGCATTAAATATAGGTGCAAAAAGTTTAATTTTAGGTGAACATTTTTAATTTTTTTTAGGGGTGATTTACAAAATTGATAGGTGTGAAAGTATGAAAAATAAGTGTGAAAGATATAAATTATGGATGCGAATGTGAAAGTTAGGTGTGAAAAACTTAAAAGTTAAGCGTGAGATGTGTATTTCTAGGAGTGCGACATTAATGTTTAGGTGTGAGTTTTTTTTTTAAATTAGGTGTGCATGTGTTAAAATTAAGGGTGCAAAAATTAAAATAAGGTGTACAAAAAACTTATTCCTTTGATTTGTGCTATAAGTTCTTTTCGATTTCAAATTTCATATCGTAAATTATTCTGTCAATAATATATCTGTTTTCTCCAATTTTTCAATCGGATGTGTATTTTTCTTCCAATATGACTCATATTACTCACTTCATAAAAATTATGAACAGTTTTCTGACAAATAAGGAAAAAGAGCACTAAGTACTTCAAAAAATTGAGGACCCATTGATACAATATACGAAAGAAGAAAAGGCACTTACGGCCGCTTAATGCAACGTATAAGACTTTAAACGCGAGTCAATAATTTATGTAAAGCCTCCCAATTCATATATTTCGTAGAATTGGAATATATCGACTTTAAAAAGAGACTCGAGTATTATTTAACCAAGGAACTTTCTTTTCATATTGTGAACCTGAAAATCCTTATATTTAAAGTTGATCTCGCAACCAATGTTAAATTTAACAAGCCTCATTCTTCTTCCTTCCAAAGATAAATATTAAATTCATTTAAAACTTCAAAAAGATTTCAAAAATTCATATCTCAGCTATTTGACGTCATCTTAAAAAACTGTAAACGCCAAAAATTTTTTATTTTTTTTCTAGTTTCCAGAAATCAAAGGCTTTCAGAGGCCAAACAATTTTTTCATATTCGTTTCACCAATAAAACTTATCGAAAAAAAAAAAATTAAAAAAAATCAAATGAAAACAAAGCTCGAGCTATTTGTTAGGAAGTTATTAATTTCTAAAATAAACTTTCATAAAAGGTAGATGGCTAACTAAAAAGTGAAAACAAGAAGTTTTCTAGCAAAATTAAGTCTTTGAGATTAAAAACAAATTTGTTAAAAGTTGAATTTTTATTTCAGTTTTTCTTTACTGACTAAACACAATCAGTTTTGTAAGTGAGGGCCAAAGTTATTCTTTAAAAAAATTTTTTTTCACTTAATACTCAAATTTCACCTTTTAGTTAGCCATCTACCTTTTATAAAAGTTTATTTTAGAAGTTAATAACTTCCTAAGAAATAGCTCGAGCTTTGTTTTCATTTGATTTTTTTTTATTTTTTTTTATTTATTCCTTTTTAGTTTTATTCAATGTTAGATTTTTTTACAACAATTCTAGTTTTTAAGTCGATGTGTTCACATTCTGTTAAGAGAATTCATGTGTGTGTAAAAAAAAAATTTTTTTTCATGTTCGTGTTAGGGCTTTGGTGTCTTCGGCAAAGTTGTAGCTTAGGTTGAGGGGATTCTGAAAATATATTTTTTTCACCAATTTTCGGGAAAATTCGTGGAAATTTTTTGAATTTTCACTAAAAGTTGTATGGCAACCCTATTTTTTTATATGGAATAATTAATACTAATTTTTTTTACGCGAGCACCAAAATATTTTAGTTATCATTGATAATTTTTCATACAATCCATACAATTTTTATAATTTTTCAGAAAAAAAGTAGCTCAATTTTTTAAAACGGTAAATTGCAAATGCATTAGGATTGAAAAATCTATTTTTCGTGTTTCGAGGTTTTTCAAATTCCGCACATCGATTTTATGCTCTTCAGCATTGTAATTTTACAACTTTTCTTAACAAAATGATTGGTTTACTTGAGTCAAATTAGCATAAAAATTGATTTTTGATTACAAAACGTAAAAAAACTATTTTGGTTGTTACAATTCACGAGATCCAGTTATTTCCAGATGAAAAAAAAACACGTCCAAATCATGTACCGAGAAAAGAATGAATCCCATATAAATCTTGTTTGAAAGCAAGAAAATGTTTATTTTAATTTTTAACTACAAAATACAACGGTCAAATTATAATGCTGGAGTTAACTTCTTTATTTTTGTTGATTTAAGGTAAACTATAAAGAGAATGGAGTTGTACAAGGAGCAGTAGTTCAAAAATATCTTTTGGAAAAAAGTAGAATCACATCACAAGGCATTTTCGAACGAAATTACCATGTTTTCTATTATTTGTTATTTGGTGCAACAGAGCAAGACAGAGAATCTTTGTTCTTACTTCCAATCGACTCATATAATTATTTGAATTGTAAAAATATAAAAATGGAGAATTCGGATGAAAAGTATGAATTTTTTCGCCTTAAGCAAAGTATGGAAATGGTAGGCTTTTCAGAATACAAACAAACTAGAGTGTTTAGTGTTCTCTCAGCAGTATTACACATAGGAAATGTAGAATTCACTCCAAAAAGAGGCTCTTATCATCACGATGATAGCGTTCAAATACGCAATACAAATGTTGTTTCAATTATATCTCAATTACTTGATTTGAAAAGAGAAACATTACTTACTGCTCTTACTTCAAAAAAAGTGAGGGCTAGTGGTGAAACAGTAGTAGTGCAATATAAATTACAAGAAGCAGTAGCAGCTCGAGATGCCTTAGCTAAATGTCTTTATAGTGCACTGTTTGATTGGATAGTAATGCAGGTAATGACGAAAATTAAGTTTAATAATAAATTTAATAAACAGGTTAACAGAAAAAAATCGATGTCTTAGTATTGAAAAAACCCAAAACACCCCAAAATATTTTTCAATCCTGATCATTTTCTACTTTCAAATTTTGAAATTCACTGATTAGTTTTTTTTCATTACACTATGAAAATTGCATAGAAAAGTTGCATTTTCCTTGTTTACTGAACATACTAAATATCAAAGTTCAATCTTATCTAAAGCTTGCTAAGTTCCAAAGTACTAAATATCATTAAATATCATAAATAATATCATAAAAATATCATTGAAAAGAAGACAAACAGAATTATCAGAAAATATAAGTTTTAATATATTTATCAAACTTCAAATTAAATTAAATTCAAAATTATTATAAATATTAGTATATGCGATATATTCAATTTAAATATTTTTTTATGCCAAAATTCCAAACTTACATATTATTAATAACTTTTTTTGTCCTCTTTTCAATGAGATATTTTACATGTTACTTTGCAACTTCAATATACAGGCAAAATGACTCTTTTCTGTGAAGTTTTAATATTTTAATAAACAAAACTAATCAGTTGAAATTATTAAATATCAATGTTTAAACTTTTCTGAAGTTAATTTTGTTCCAAAGTGTCAATTAATTTATATTTTTATATAAATAGACAAAAAGACAATATAATTAGACACTCTATATTAGAATTTATATTTTCTGTTAGCTCTTTTTGTCCTTTTTCTGAAAATATAAATAACTTGATTCTTTAGAATAAAACCAACTTATAAAAAGATTAAACTTTGATATGTGATAATTTGAACTTAAAGGGGAAATGACTCTTTTCCAAACAAATTTTATTATTTCATAAAACATACACGAATCAGTGAATTTTAAAATTTCAAAGAGGAAAATAATCAGGATTGAAAAATCTTTCTTGCGTGTTTCGGAATTTCTCAAAGCAATTACATCAACTTTTTTTTGTTAAGCTGTGTAATCGAATACTACTAGAGATAAGAGTTATTAGTAGGATAAATGAAGTAAGTAAACAGTGTTATGTCGCTTAAAAACTTAATAAAATAAAGTTTCGATTTTTAATAAATTTTATTAATTTAAGTTATTTTAATTACGCATAACACTTCTCATTTCCAGGCCCGACGATAAGGGGGGGGACCCAGGGCGTTAGCCCTAGGGCCCAAGACTCATTGAAAAGGCCCAACACCAATTATTTTTTTTTTTTAAATTTCATTACAATAACAAAAATGTACAGTTTAGTTTAAAAATATGAGGTCTTCGGCCCATTTTATCTCTATATTTATTAATAATATTTTAATAATAATATATTGGATTTACAAAAACAATTGATAATCATTAAAATGATAGACATTTTTATAAAAAATCCAAAATTTAATATATTCATGGTTCGGTTAATTGAGTTTTTATCTCTCTCATTTTCAAATTCCTCTCGCTACTTCTTTAAAAATATTTAAATATTGAATATTTTTTTCTTTCACATTTTTTTATACCTAATACATTTATGTCAAAATATTTGAAGTTTGGTAAAATGAATTCTTTATTTCTCTCTCTTACAACCGTTTATAACTAAATGCGGAGCTGCGAAGCAGCGAAGTAATTATTCGAATATTTGAAGTTTGATAAAATGATTTTTTTTTCTCTCAATCTCACATTTTTATACCTATTTTTTATCATTCTCTATCACAACTTTTTATATCAAAATATTTGAAGTTCGATTAAATGAATTCTTCATTTCTCATTAAATTTGAAGCAGCAAAACATAAAATTATGTTTTTGTAATAAATATTCTATCTCTCTCTCTTTAAAATTCCTCTCACTGCTTCTCTCAATTTTTTGTACATTTTGATATCAAAATATTTGAAGTCTGATGAAATTAATTTTTTAATGTCTCTCATTTTCGAATTCTCTCTGTTTCTTTTATTTCTTTCAATTTCATGATTACAGTCAACTTATTTACATTCGAGCTTTATTTAATGATCAAAAGTATATTATATATTATGATATATTTTTAAACATCACTTCACCCTTCATTTTATCAAACTTCAAATATTTTAAGGTATAAAAATATGAGGGAGAAAGAGTAAAAACATTTTAATCATTTTATCAAACTTCAAATATTTAGATATAAATGCCTCGCTGCTTTGCAGCTCCGCATTTAGATATGAAAATTTGTAAGAAAGAGAGATAAAGAATTCATTTTATCAAACTTCAAACATTAGGTATAAAATTGTGAGAGAGAAAGAGAAGAAAAATTCATTTTATCAAACTTCCAATATTTTAATATAAATGCTTGGCTGCTTCGCAGCTCCGTATTTAAATATAAAAGGTTGTGAGAGAGAGAAATAAAAAATTCATTTTATCAAACTTCAAATATTTTGACATAAATGCTTCACTGCTTCGCATCTCTGAATTTCAGTATAAAAATGTGAGAGAGAGATCATTTTTTTAAACTTTAAATATTTTGATGAAAAGGTATAAAAGATTGTGAGAAACATATTAAAAGTTGTACTGACACATCAAATTGATGCCGCCCATTTGATTTATATGAAAAGTGAATCAAATTTTGATGTGAATCAACTTATTTTTAAATAAACTATTGGAAAATCGATGGATCAAGCCTTTTTAAAAATATATACTACCCTAATCTACAACTACTACAAAAACATTTAAATTTTCTGCTTAAGGAAATAAAGATCATAAATAAAATATAAACTACTACGGATAAGGGGCCCATCATATGTATTCCCGGGGCCCAAGAGAACTATCATCGGCCCTGCAGTCATTTGTACACTAGCTAGAAATGAACTGACTAATCTCATAATCACTTTCGTAAGTGTGTGCGTGAGTATGATGGATTTTTCTTTTTATTAGAGCGGCACACTGAGACAAAATCCTTACAATAACAATGAAAGCATTCAATGATATTTTACAGCAGTGTTCAAAATAACACTGTCAAACACGGCAATGGTCATATCAATCTAATGGGAAATCCTTTTGAGGTCTGATCGTACTTCATAAACCAACGAAAATTTTTCATCAACATTTAATACAACTAAGGAAAATTACATAGTAAATATAAGAGGAAATCTTCAAAATTTAAAAATATTATTAAAAAAAACTAGGTGTCCTAGCTCCAAACTGTAAACGGGAAAGTTCAAGGTTTATGAATTACTATCAGACCTCAAAAGTATTTCCCATCAGATTGATATGACCCTCGCCGTGTTTGACAGTGTTATTATATATCGTATCTTAATAATTACATTAAAGTAAAGATTTTTTTTATTCCCGAAATAGTAATATATTCTCAGATTTTGTTTTCAAACATAAATTCTAAAAATATCCTAAAATTTCAGATTTTTTAATATGTTGCATGATGTAGTTTTAATATTAAAAATTTAAATAAGCAGATTGTTAAATTAATATTTTAGATTAAAGAGGGCGTCATTTTGATACTTTCATGAAAAAAAATAAAATTTAATGCGTTCAAAGCATTTGAGTAATGCAGCGCACCTGTATGAATCAGTAAAAGCATGATTGTTCGACTATATTGTTTGCATCAATATCTTATTATTTGTATGAAAAAATTACTATTTTCGCTAAAACTTAATTTACAAATATTAAAATGTTATTTAAGATTCTTGAAGATATTTTTTTGTTGTTTCCAAAACATTCTTAGAATTTTTTCTATGACAAGTATTTCTCAAAAATCACATTTCAAAAAATGAAAATTCTATAATTCAAATATGAGAGCGTAGTTTTTACACTTTATTTCCTAGTGGGTATTCTAAATCTGATTTGAAAGGAATTAAGCTTTTCTATTTAGTAATCCTTTTCGTCGGTCACCAAAATTTCAAAAAAAAAAAAGATACAAAGTTCGATTTAAAAAACAATAAAAAAATACAATATTTTACAATCGAAAAAATAAAGGCTTTAGGTACCAGAATCAGACAGGATAAGCCAACAATCAAGCTTTTTTGTAATTTTATGATTTAAGATATACTAGACTGAAATTATGAATGACCTCATCAACAACCTCGTTAGCCGCGAGAAGGGGTTTTTCGGAATTCCCGGACCCCCCCCGGTGTCAAAAAACTTAGTGTAGTTTTTAATTCTATCGATCTGATTAACGACTTTTCTTTGGTAAATTTTTTCCAGGAAAGTTTAAAAACCGACTAATTTTTACAAAAAGCCCTCTCAGCGCCCTCTGGAGGATCCAATTAAAAAACCCGATACAAGACGCTGTAGTTTTTGATTCTATTAACGACTTTTTTCTTAGAATTGTTTTTCAGGAAAGTCTAAGAACCGAGCTGAATTTCACAAAAAGCCCTCTCAGTGTCCCTTGGAGGTTCCAATCGAAAATCCCAGATACAAGACGTTGTATTTTGATTCTCTATCGATCTGAATATTCATTAACGACTTTTTTCTTGGTATAAAGATGATTTACAATATATACAACACCATTTTTTTGCCATTTTTTGTCTATCCTGCATTTTAAAATACAATTTAAATAGTATTGAAACACTATTCTAATTGTATTATAATTGTATATTTTTCCTCATTTTTAAATGTCCGTTTTATGATTTTTAATCACAAACGGGAAGGGACCCTTTAATAATGCAGTCTAAGTCCCCAAATTCGACGGTCACTCAATTCGACAGAGCTCTCACTTTCGACATTATAAAATAAGTATTTTTCTTAGAAAATAAAATAAAATCTAATGGTTTTAAGCATAAAAACTAATAAAAAGACAAATTTTGCGGTTAAGCATAAAAACTAATAAAAAGACAAATTTTGCGGTTAAATATGTTTATTTTCGTACTTATTCAATTTGATTTTTAACAAATAAGTAGATTTTTCATCATTTCGATATTTGTTTTTTTTTTGCATTCAGATATTTTATACATGTATCAATTTGTGAAATGGCACCGCTTTTGGTTGTAAATTTAATTTCAAAATAGGCTTTTTCAGATCACGTTACTCGAGAAAAACCACATAAATAGCTTCTTTTTTAAATCCGGAGGTTTAACACTTTGTATTGATATTACACGGAAAATTTTACCTATATTTTGGTAATTATCATTTTTCTGTTGATGTTTAACCAGAATCTTTCTGCCTTTGCTCATAAAACGCGGATTTTTCATGTTAATTTTATAAAAAATACTATTTAAGTAATTTGTTTCATGTTAGTGTATGCTTTTCGACGTGTCGAATTTAGGAACCTCAGTGCACACTTTTCGTACAATTTTGTTTTTGACGTTTATCGAATTTGGGGACTTAGACTGTAATAATATTTTAATAATTATTCGTTTTTTTTGTTATTATGGGGTTTTCAGGCCAATTCGACACAATAAGGCCATTACAATTTTTCTTTTTGTTTCTCGTCGCAGTCGGCTCAAAATAATAAGAAGGAGGAGGGATGAATAATGGTAATAAAATAATGATGAAAAAAAAAATTAATAAACAAATGTCATGAAAAAAATTTTTTCATGTGAAAAATATTTTAAATATTTATTGAAAAAAAAAAAATCAAGCAAATTAAGTAAGTTTTGGATTTTCTTCATGTTGAAATTAACAAAATATTCAGTAAAACTGTTTTTAAAATTTGAAAAATTTAAGATTGTTAAATATTTTCAAGGTTTTCAATGGTTTTCATTATTTTATTACTATTATTCCCTCCCATTATTCCCTCTTCACTGTTGTGAAATAAAGAAGTAGGAGGCGACGGGAAACAAAAAGGAAAATTGTAATGGCCTAACATAGTTTTTACTTAAACATTTTTTAGATTTTTTAATTAAAAAAGAGGGGCAAAAAAACTTGTTTTGATCAGACAAAAATTGTTGAATTCAGTTATCGCGGCCTCATTTTTAATTACAATTACGACAATGTCAAAAAATGGTAGAAAAAAGTAAATTTTAGTTAGAAAGTTAAAGTTTTTGACACCCAAATGGAAAACACCCAAAGAAAAAGCAAAAATGTGTTAATAAAATAATTTTTGTGAATAAATAAAAACAATTGAAAACGCTATTAAAAACGCAAAGCGCATTTTTTTCATGAAAAAAACCGACTTTAAACAGTATAAAAAAACGGTAAAAAATATTTAAAAATGTAAGTTTTATCCAAGGTTAAAGAATGCTATACAACATTAATAATTGGTTGTAGAAGGTATTAAGTGGTATGTAACAGCAGTCAATGGTACCAAACGGCACCAAATAATAACAAATGGTAAGCAATGGTAGGGTAAGCGGAGATAAAAGGATCGCACTGTATATCATGTCGTACATGGAATAAACAAGTGGCGAATGTTGATTTTTATAATTTTACAGGAGAGCATTTTTTTAATTTATTTCAATATAATTCACTGTTTTGACAATTTTATGGTCTTAGAAATCAAAGCATGGCTGAGGGTAAGCTATGTTAATAGATCTTTAAAAAATATTTTTCTAGAAAAATGTTATAGGACTCTTTTTTTTGTTTCATAAACAAAGGTCGTATGTTAGAAGGTTTTCATGCATTTAATGAAAATTTATATGTCATTGAATAATTATTAGACTTTGTGGAATGACCAATTTTAACATGGGAAGAGTCTTTTTATTTTGAAAATTTTCATTTTTTCAAGATGGCGACCAGTTTGAGTCCCATTTTGAAAATTTCTTCTTTTGTTTATAACTTTTAAACTTATGCTTGTTCAAGAGATCTCGGAGGGTACTATAACCTTGAAAAAAATTTAATCTTTATTTAATTAAAAAACTCAAGAAAAAATAATAAATTAAAATCGTTTGGCTTGAGAAGGGTTAACCCAGATGATATTTTTCAACATAGTTTTAAGGAAATCACTGGGCTTTTTGAGAGCTATCAAACGAATATTTGTTCAAAAACATTGATCAGATATTAACTCATTCGACGCCGCTCCTAGAAATATTGAGTTTTGAATAAAAAGTTCTTCTACAATTTATTCTTTAGGTAAAAATGAATACTTTTCTCTTCGATGAAAATTTCGGGTTTCATATAAAAATTTTACAGGAGAGCCAAAATAAAATACGTATAAGTGCTACACAAATACATACAGAAATCTTGTACGAGAATGAAAAAAACGCGATTTTTCTTAAAAGTTTAACTCATAATTTTTTAGTTTTTGGTTTAAATTCAAAAACCATGCAACTGTTTGATACAAAACATCTTAAATTAAGACTCTAAAAAAGATTGACAAAGAAATTTTTTGATATGAACGAGAAAAGTGACCTCAAAGTAGGTGTTGCGTTGACGCAACGGATGACGCGAATGAGTTAAGAAAGTTATGTGAAAATACGATAATGAAAGATGGCTGTCTGGCAGCCATTTTGAAAAAATTAAAATTCAAAATTACTAAAAAGGACCTTTCAAAAAGACCTTTTAACCCTCATATTTTAATGAAATTTAAATAAAGAAAAATATTTGTTATATGACCTTTGTAACGTTACGTTCAAAAATTTCAGCGGTCATAAAATGAACTTTTTTTTCTAAAATCGTTATTAGACCGAATTAAGACCTAAAACTTTGCACACATGAAGATTCAGAAAATCAAAAAATCTACAAAGGGTGAATATTTAACATGTTTATTCCCTCTACGATGTGATGTAAGGTAAAATTGGTCACGAAAATGTAAAAAAATTAAATTAAATATTTAAATAAAGTAAAGCCAAAATAGAAATACAATTTTTTTTTGGTAGTAAAATAAAGGATTTTACTACTTTTAGTCTCCCATATATTTTTTTAACAATATTCTAAATATCTCAATTTGAAAATTTGACGTTTACTGTATTTTGTTTAATTTGGTCAAATCTAGTGACAATAAAATGATAAGCAGTTAAAATTATAAAACAATAAAACATTTTGATATCGCTGCTATTACGTTGCGATGTCAATTAACATAAGTAATTTTTAAATAGTAAGAATATTTTCTGTGATATAATAAGAATAAAATTCACTTTTTAGTAATAATTTTATTATTTTAGATAAATTTTGCTCTGCTTCCAAAAGATCAGTCCGAGTCAATAAGAAAATCAATTGGAGTATTAGATATTTTTGGATTTGAAGATTTCGGATCGCAAAACAGTTTTGAGCAGTTATGTATCAACTATGCTAACGAACATTTACAATATTATTTTAATTTGGTAAGAAAATAAAAATCATATTCTGCTGCATTTTGGTAGCAGCATTCTACCAAAGGGGACAAGTTGGGAAATTTTTTTCAAACACTCATGTGAGGGATTTAAAAAACCCCGAAACACGTCAAAAAGATTTTTCAATTAAAAAGAGTCATTTTCAGGGCTCGGAAAAAGCTTGACTTTTGGCTTTTGGTTTTTGCTACAGCCAAAGCAAAGCCAAAAAAGCCGAAAAAACCAAAGCAAATAAAATTTTGGCTTTATTTCATAAAAATTAAAGAAAACGGATTTTAAGCTACTACTACTAAGTTAATTTTTTTCGACTTTATCTCATTTGGGAAACACACTAAGATAAAACTAATCAAAGCTCAGTAAAAATACAAATAGTTTTTTTTTGTTTTACTCACAATATTGTTTCCCTGTAAATAATAAATTTGAAAAGAAGCATAGAAACATATACTCAAACAGCAAATGTACGTATGCCATACAAGCAAATGTATGTAGGCTGAACAAGCAAACGTATGTATGCCAAATGAGCTAATGTCTATTGCTCATCCGGCAAATCAATGTTTGCCATATTGGCTACTCTAGTATAAATGTATAGTCTATATTTTCTTTTTGAAATGTTATATTTTGAGAAATATTTGTCGTAAAAATTCTAAATATGTTTTGGAAACGACAAAAAAATATCTTTTAGAATCTTATACAACATTTTAATATTTGTAAATAAAAATAAAAAAATTGTAATTTTTTCATACTTTCATCAAAATATAAATAAAATTTAATGCGTACCAAATATTTGAGTAATGCAAGGCACCTGTATGAATCAGCAAAAACATGAGTGTTCAACGAAATTGTTTGGTTTGCATCAATTTGTTATTTTTTGTATAAAAAATTTACAATTTTCGTTCTAAAATTCATTTTAAAATGTTGTAAAAGATTCTAATAGATATTTTTCTGTTGTTTCCAAAACATATTTTAGATTTTTTCTATGACATATATTTCAAATTTTTTCATATCGGTTTGAATCAATTTCTGCAAATTTTTATGAAAAAATAAAAATTTTCGCTCCATAATTCAATCTTATTTACAAATATTAAAATATTGTATAAGATTCTAAAAGTTATTTTTCTGTTGTTCCAAAACATATTTAGAATTTTTACGACAAATATTTCTCAAAATATAACATTTCAAAAAGAAAATATAGACTATACATTTATACAAGAGTAGCCAATTTGGCAAACATTCATTTGCCAGATGAGCAAAGAAAACATTAGCTCATTTAGTATACATACGTTTGCTGTTTGAGTATATGTTCATATGCTTCTTTTCAAAATAGATTACACCGATTAACACAATTAGTTTTTTTCACGTGAAATTCCTTTATATTGGGTCATCCTATATGTAAACAAAATGAATTCGCCGTTAACCATTTGTCCTGATTGTCGTATGAAATGTTTAGATCAATTTGAAGTTTCAGAGCAATTTTGCATTGAATTTTTAAACCGGGTCTTTGTTTTTATGGGTTCGCGGCCTAACTATATGTTCAAAGACAATTTTCTTAAAGAATGTTATAATGGCATTTTGTTTAGATCCATTTTTTATGCTAAATTAGCCGTAACATGTCTTTAACTCACGTACGTTAACAATGGTTGATTTAAAAAAATAATTCCGTTTAAGAAAGCTGAAAGAGTCCGGTTTTTAATATCTACATTAACCAAAAATGACGCAAATTTCCTCAAAAAAAATTTGCTTAAATAACATAATGGTGTTGAAATAAAAACCTTCTTTAGCAAAAATTTTGTTCATTTCTGCCAATAAAAATATTTTGACCGTTCTAAGTGAACTGTCCCATATTGCATAAGATTCTTACTAACACATACACAATCACATTAACATATTATCTATTAGAATTGTTATAGTTTCAGTTAAGTACTAGCTTTCACCTAGAGATGATGTGTTCTCTCTATTTATAAGTAACCTTCGATTTTTATTAATAAAGTAATTTTAAGTAAATCCCCGTATTTCAATTGCGTCCTTTTGGAATATTTCCCCATATGGTTACAAATGGCATCCCTTGCTAAAAGCAAAATAGAATAAATAAGGATAAAAATAAGAATAATTAAAAGAAATTTAAACCAGAAATAAAAAAAGACAAGAAAGTGACAATAAGAATTCTAACTGTGAATAAAAATAAATCTCTAAGTGTGAATAAAAAAAAAACTGATATAAATGCTTATAGAACTGCTTATAAAAACTAAAGTAATTGTGAATCTAAGTGATCCAAAGAAAAAGCTGGAAATTGTGAGATAAATGGAGGCTATGTGCCCCATATCTGCATCAAAAATCATCAAATCATTATAACCACGTGTTAAAGTGCTTCACCACCTCATGCGTTCTCGTGCGTATGCAAATAAAATGTGTACACGCACAATAGACAAAATTGTATACTAGGTGTATACAGAGTGAAACAAAGAAATGCAAATACATGTGTGAGAAGAGAAAAGACATTTAGAATTTGATTTCAGCATAGACAGAGATGTAGTAGTGATAAGAAATAGTAGCGTAAGAGTAGGGTAGTGTAGAAAAAAAAATAATTTAAATTTAAAATTAATAAATTAGGATAAGTGAATAATTTAGATTTTCATGCAGAATTGCATAAAACTGATTTAAAAATTATTCAATCTGCAGATATAGCTATAGCATAGATTTAGTCTCGAGACGTAAAATAATTTAGAGTTTTCACACGTGTCCAGAGTTTTCGGTACTGAGTGTACTGATTTTTGTTGTGGAAGAGTTTTTTTATTTAGTTGTAGTGGTTAGTCCCAAATATGATTATGGAAGTGATTGTGCCATACACGGAGATGATCGTGGATCACCTGGAACCAGAAGAGTTGAGATATGAGTTGGAAATTCGTGGCGTTAAATACCCACAGAGTTTAACAGACAAACGTAAGGCCTTGAAGCAGCTTCTCAATCAAACAGCTGATCCGAATGAGAGTGTGTCAACACTTTCTATGGATATGGATAGGGGGAGAAAAGAGTTGTTAAATTGCAAACGAAAACTGGTGGAATTGGAATCGGAAATCATTGAAAATCAAAACGATAGGTATGTCCTACGTTTATTTTATTCCAGATTAGCCCACATAGAAGCCAGATTGAGAAGAATAAGCCAATTAATGCCTTGTCTAAGTGACAAGTGCAAAAGAGCCGTTGAAGATCTAAAGTCCTAGTCGGGGAATATTACGAGATGTCTGGTCAAATCAGTAACAACGAGCAAATCCCATTGATAGATGAAGCGTCCAGGCTAAGACAAATGGAACAAGTACCGTTTTCCCAAACAACCCTTTCCGCACTGTTGACCACAACTACAACAACCACAACAGCAAGTATAGGTTTAGAGCGCGCCACTGACAGCAGTACAGACAGAGAAGTTCTTGCTGGATGTCAGAATGAGAGTATACCATGGTTCAAGAGTAGCAAATAGTGAGAGTAGAACTAAAGGCAGTGAGTATGATTCTCCTTTTGCATGCCAATACGGTATTTCAGAATTTATGCAGGGAGACGAGAATTTTAATTTAGGTCTAGAAGGCATTGACACGTTTAGTACTTTGCATGGAGGACCAAAAGTAAGTTTTAACAAATTTCAAAGTTACAGTCAAGATCCTACGAGTCTAAGTGACACTAGGAAATAGAACGAGTATCGAATAAGTTTAGGTGACTTCAGTCCTGGTTCAACGAATAGCAAAGAAATCAAGTCGTCGTGTAAGTCCGACTTCTTTCCAATTTCAACAGAATTGAATACCACAGTTCCAACAGGTTATCCTCAACCACCACCGAATAACAGCACGCAAGATAGAGGTGGCAGTAGAAATTCATCACAAACGGGTACGTCCCCAGATCATGGTCTAAGTGACTTTGAAATGGAAGTTCAATCGACAAGGCAGCCTATGCGTACAAAAAGTGATCATAGTAGTGCCAAAGAAACCAAGCAGCCCTCGCGTTTGAATAAAAATACAAATCACAATGCAATAGGACACACTATGCGTGCAGATGAATCGAGTTTCAGAGAGAACATGACTGAGTGGATAGACAGAGTGACAAGACAGGTTCTAAGTGAAACCTTATCACAATTGTCAATCGATCCGATGAACACTGTAAATCTTAGCCTAAGTGGCTACGATGGGAGTTATAATTCTGAACTAGTAGAGAATTGGCAGGCAAGGCACTAGAGGAGGTCCGTGTCTTGCAAATTATCATCATCCTCCAACAAAATAAATCATATGAATAAACTGTCTAGCATCAACATCAACCAACATTAAATTGATAGAATTAGCCTGAGTCAATACCCTTCTTCCAGATTGAAAAAAGAAAAATTGACAAGTACATAGAACCGTAGTAGAATCAGCAGGAGTATGCATTCGATTCAACTGGACAAGTCAAGGAAACATCGCTGGATTCGTTCCCGATGAAAGCCCCACTTGTGACCGTTCTAAGTGAACTGTCCCATATTGCATAAGATTCTTACTAACACATACACATTCACATTAACATATTATCTATTAGAATTGTTATAGTTTCAGTTAAGTACTAGCTTTCACCTAGAGATGATGTGTTCTCTCTATTTATAAGTAACCTTCGATTTTTATTAATAAAGTAATTTTAAGTAAATTCCCGTATTTCAATTGCGTCCTTTTGGAATATTTCCCCATATGGTTACAATATCATAAATAATTTTGTTGGAATCTTTACGAAAAAGTCATGAATAAATAAGCCCTTAGTTGTAGCTGTCCTGATTAGTTTGCATAAATTTTTTAAGCAAATAAAATGCATAAATATCGCAAAAAAACCTCCTGACTTTGCTGAAAAAAGTTGTCATACTCAGCTTTAATCAATTACAAAACAAAAAATACTATTTTTAATAAAAAAAATTTACAAAATTAAGGGGTTTTTTTTATGTCGGACTACCAAATCTTGTTTTAAAAAAAAAATTAAATAAATTTAAGCAAGCAAAAATTATGTATCCAAAAGCCTCCAAAAGATATTTTTGCTTTGGCTGTAACAAAAGCAAAATGCGAAAATTATTTCAGCAAAACTGTAGTAAAAGTCAAAAGCCAAATAAAATTTAGTTTGGCCGTTGCTACAGCCGAAGCCAAATTATTATTTTAGTTTTTCTTTGGCTGGTTGCTAAACCAAAATGAATGAAGCCAATTTTTGGCTTTGCTTTTTATCGAGCTCTGGTCATTTTCCCTTTAAGTTGATATTATTACTTTTTAAAACAATTCAATTGATGTAATTAAAAAAATCACAGTCCAAAATCTAATGAGCTGAAGTAAGTGAAGTTTATCAACTTCAAAAACACAAGTTTTCAAAAAGTGAACTCAAAAACATAAAACAAGCGAAAAAATTAGAATCTGAAACTTGTACAATTTGTAATAATGAGAGTCTTGTTAAAAATAAAGGAAAATGTTGCTATTGATTAGAACAAAAATTGTACAAGTTTGAGATTTTAATTTTTTCGCTTGTTTTATGTTTTTGGGTTCACTTTTTGAAAACTTGTATTTTTGAAGTTGATAAACTTCAGAAGAAAATAAATTTTCATTTGATTTTGGACTTTGATTTTTATTTTTGTTTTTGAGTGTTGATTTAGATTCCTAACACTCAAAATCAAGCAATACATAAAGCACATTCCTTTAAGAGATACATGTGATGTGAAAGAAATTTTTATGTTGTGAGTAAAAATTTTTTCCTGTACAATTTAGATATAGGGTGTCTTAGGCAAAGTTGTTCAGATTCATATGAAGAAAATTTTGGCATAAAATTTTTTTCCATTTTCCCGGAAAATTTCGGAAGATTTTGTCCGCAATTTTGTTCGTAAACGACGATCAAGAGTGTACAGCTTAGTAAAAAAAAGTCGATGTCAACCAATTGAGAAACCCTGAAACACGTCAAAAAGATTTTTCAATCCTGATTATATTCCACTTTGAAAATCACTGATTAGTTTTTTTTTTATTAAATTTTGAAAGTTGTATGGAAAAGAGTCATTATTCCTTTAAGTTGAAATTATTATACAGGGTCTTTTTGAAAACCAATTTCAATCTCGGTTAATAATTTATTAATCTTCAATAGTCTTCGAAAATATGTTTTATTAATCTTCATTGTTTCTTATTAATCCTATTATTTATTATGTATTATCTATTAATCGTCATTAATTTTTATCAATCCTTATTATTCTTCATTAATCCTTATTGATATTTAATCAAAATATTTATTAATCTTTATAAATATTTATTATTTTTTATCAATCCTTATTATTCTTCATTAATCCTTATTGATATTTGATCAAAATATTTATTAATCTTTATAAATATTTATTAATATTTATTGATATTTATTAATATTTATTGATATTCATTAATATTTATTGATATTTATTAATATTTATTAATATTTATTGATATTTATTAATTTTTATTAATATTTTTTTATATTTATTAATATTTTTTGATATTTATTAATCTTCAAAAAATAAAAAATATTTTATTTTTTTTTATAAATAATAATTTAAAAATCATTTAAATGTTTTCAAATAAATATTAATATTTATACTTAAGAAAATTATCATCTTGTTGACATCATTTTAAATAACGATTTTATTTATTTATTTTGGCAGTTTGCATAGCAACGCATAAATTTATGTTATCTTTGTTGTTAATATTTTTAAATTTTTCTTGCAAAGTGATAATTTTCTTAAGTATAAATATTAATATTTATTTAAAAACATTTAAATGATTTTTAAATTATTATTTATAAAAAAAAATAAAATATTTTTTATTTTTTGAAGATTAATAAATATCAAAAAATATTAATAAATATAAAAAAATATTAATAAATATTAATAAATATAAAAAAATATTAATAAATATCAATAAATATTAATAAATATTTATAAAGATTAATAAATATTTTGATCAAATAAAATATTTTTTTATTTTTTGAAGATTAATAAATATCAAAAAATATTAATAAATATTAATAAATATCAAAAAATATTAATAAATATTAATAAATATAAAAAAATATTAATAAATATTAAAAAATATGAATAAATATTAATAAATATCAATAAATATTAATAAATATTTATAAAGATTAATAAATATTTTGATCAAATATCAATAAGGATTAATGAAGAATAATAAGGATTGATAAAAATTAATGACGATTAATAGATAATACATAATAAATAATAGGATTAATAAGAAACAATGAAGATTAATAAAACATATTTTCGAAGACTATTGAAGATTAATAAATTATTAACCGAGATTGAAATTGGTTTTTAAAAAGACCCTGTATATCAAAGTTTAAATTTTTCTGAAGTTAATTTTGTTCGAAACTATCAAGAAATTTATATTTTTAGAAAGAGGGCCAAAAGAGCTTACAGAAAATATAAAATTGAATCTTTTCCACATAGAAGCCAGATTGAGAAGAATAAGCCAATTAATGCCTTGTCTAAGTGACAAGTGCAAAAGAGCCGTTGAAGATCTAAAGTCCTAGTCGGGGAATATTACGAGATGTCTGGTCAAATCAGTAACAACGAGCAAATCCCATTGATAGATGAAGCGTCCAGGCTAAGACAAATGGAACAAGTACCGTTTTCCCAAACAACCCTTTCCGCACTGTTGACCACAACTACAACAACCACAACAGCAAGTATAGGTTTAGAGCGCGCCACTGACAGCAGTACAGACAGAGAAGTTCTTGCTGGATGTCAGAATGAGAGTATACCATGGTTCAAGAGTAGCAAATAGTGAGAGTAGAACTAAAGGCAGTGAGTATGATTCTCCTTTTGCATGCCAATACGGTATTTCAGAATTTATGCAGGGAGACGAGAATTTTAATTTAGGTCTAGAAGGCATTGACACGTTTAGTACTTTGCATGGAGGACCAAAAGTAAGTTTTAACAAATTTCAAAGTTACAGTCAAGATCCTACGAGTCTAAGTGACACTAGGAAATAGAACGAGTATCGAATAAGTTTAGGTGACTTCAGTCCTGGTTCAACGAATAGCAAAGAAATCAAGTCGTCGTGTAAGTCCGACTTCTTTCCAATTTCAACAGAATTGAATACCACAGTTCCAACAGGTTATCCTCAACCACCACCGAATAACAGCACGCAAGATAGAGGTGGCAGTAGAAATTCATCACAAACGGGTACGTCCCCAGATCATGGTCTAAGTGACTTTGAAATGGAAGTTCAATCGACAAGGCAGCCTATGCGTACAAAAAGTGATCATAGTAGTGCCAAAGAAACCAAGCAGCCCTCGCGTTTGAATAAAAATACAAATCACAATGCAATAGGACACACTATGCGTGCAGATGAATCGAGTTTCAGAGAGAACATGACTGAGTGGATAGACAGAGTGACAAGACAGGTTCTAAGTGAAACCTTATCACAATTGTCAATCGATCCGATGAACACTGTAAATCTTAGCCTAAGTGGCTACGATGGGAGTTATAATTCTGAACTAGTAGAGAATTGGCAGGCAAGGCACTAGAGGAGGTCCGTGTCTTGCAAATTATCATCATCCTCCAACAAAATAAATCATATGAATAAACTGTCTAGCATCAACATCAACCAACATTAAATTGATAGAATTAGCCTGAGTCAATACCCTTCTTCCAGATTGAAAAAAGAAAAATTGACAAGTACATAGAACCGTAGTAGAATCAGCAGGAGTATGCATTCGATTCAACTGGACAAGTCAAGGAAACATCGCTGGATTCGTTCCCGATGAAAGCCCCACTTGTGACCGTTCTAAGTGAACTGTCCCATATTGCATAAGATTCTTACTAACACATACACATTCACATTAACATATTATCTATTAGAATTGTTATAGTTTCAGTTAAGTACTAGCTTTCACCTAGAGATGATGTGTTCTCTCTATTTATAAGTAACCTTCGATTTTTATTAATAAAGTAATTTTAAGTAAATTCCCGTATTTCAATTGCGTCCTTTTGGAATATTTCCCCATATGGTTACAATATCATAAATAATTTTGTTGGAATCTTTACGAAAAAGTCATGAATAAATAAGCCCTTAGTTGTAGCTGTCCTGATTAGTTTGCATAAATTTTTTAAGCAAATAAAATGCATAAATATCGCAAAAAAACCTCCTGACTTTGCTGAAAAAAGTTGTCATACTCAGCTTTAATCAATTACAAAACAAAAAATACTATTTTTAATAAAAAAAATTTACAAAATTAAGGGGTTTTTTTTATGTCGGACTACCAAATCTTGTTTTAAAAAAAAAATTAAATAAATTTAAGCAAGCAAAAATTATGTATCCAAAAGCCTCCAAAAGATATTTTTGCTTTGGCTGTAACAAAAGCAAAATGCGAAAATTATTTCAGCAAAACTGTAGTAAAAGTCAAAAGCCAAATAAAATTTAGTTTGGCCGTTGCTACAGCCGAAGCCAAATTATTATTTTAGTTTTTCTTTGGCTGGTTGCTAAACCAAAATGAATGAAGCCAATTTTTGGCTTTGCTTTTTATCGAGCTCTGGTCATTTTCCCTTTAAGTTGATATTATTACACCCTACAACAAATAAAAAAAAGTATTAGTACTCCAATATTGTTTTCATTTCTCAAAAGTAGAAAAAAAATTAAAAATTTTGGCGTTTACAGTTTTTCAATATCACGATTGAAAAACATGCTCTTACTCATTTTGAGTTATCTCAAAACTACATGAGCTACAAACAGATCAATAGATCGTTGGAAAGAAGACAATTGAGGCTAATCTAATGTTAGGTTTTGGTTCCGGGATCAGCCAAAAATATTGGGCTTTTCAGGCTCACAAAATAAATTCTGAATAAAATCTTTGATTATTTCATATATTTTGCTCTTTTTTTTACTTTTCGAAACTGTTTATATGGTTGAATGTTAAAATTAATGTAATTCAGTCATAGCTGTATTTTCATAAGATTCAGTAATACGTAGCTGGATTCAATTTTTGTCTGTATTTCTCTATCAATATGACTCATATTATGCACTTGTGAACAACTCTCATTTGAATAACATTTCTGAAAATTGTGGATAGTTTTCTGATTTTTTTTCTCAATTCATTACCTCTGATTTCTTTTAAATATTAAAATCTTGACTCTTTTTGTAAATAGAGATAAAAACCGTCAAATGATTTAATTTGATGATTTTTGCTGTAACTAGACAAAAATTGAATCCAGCTACGTATTGCTTATCTTATGAAAATACAGCTATGGCTTAGTTACATTAATTTTAACATTCATTAACAGGGTCTTTTTGAAAACCAATTTCAATCTCGGTTAATAATTTATTAATCTTCAATAGTCTTCGAAAATATGTTTTATTAATCTTCATTGTTTCTTATTAATCCTATTATTTATTATGTATTATCTATTAATCGTCATTAATTTTTATCAATCCTTATTATTCTTCATTAATCCTTATTGATATTTGATCAAAATATTTATTAATCTTTATAAATATTTATTAATATTTATTGATATTTATTAATATTCTTTGATATTTATTAATATTTTTTTATATTTATTAATATTGATTGATATTTATTAATATTTATTAATATTTTTTGATATTTATTAATCTTCAAAAAATAAAAAATATTTTATTTTTTTTTATAAATAATAATTTAAAAATCATTTAAATGTTTTTAAATAAATATTAATATTTATACTTAAGAAAATTATCACTTTCCAAGAAAAATTTAAAAATATTAACAACAAAGATAACAAACAATTTATGCGTTGCTATGCAAACTGCCAAAATAAATAAATAAAATCGTTATTTAAAATGATGTCAACAAGATGATAATTTTCTTAAGTATAAATATTAATAGTTATTTAAAAACATTTAAATGATTTTTAAATTATTATTTATAAAAAAAATAAAATATTTTTTGAAGATTAATAAATATCAAAAAATATTAATAAATATTAAAAAATATCAAAAAATATTAGTAAATATTAATAAATATCAATAAATATTAACAAATATCAAAGAATATGAATAAATATTAAAAAATATCAATAAATATTAATAAATATTTATAAAGATTAATAAATATTTTGATCAAATATCAATAAGGATTAATGAAGAATAATAAGGATTGATAAAAATTAATGACGATTAATAGATAATACATAATAAATAATAGGATTAATAAGAAACAATGAAGATTAATAAAACATATTTTCGAAGACTATTGAAGATTAATAAATTATTAACCGAGATTGAAATTGGTTTTCAAAAGACCCTGTATAATAGAAAAAAGAGCAAAATATATGAAAAAATCAAAGATTTTATTCAGAATTTATTTATATTTTTAGCTGATCCCGGAACCAAATCCTTACATTTGATTAGCCTCATTTGTCTTCTTTCCAACCATCTATTAAACTCATTTGTAGCTCATGTAGTTTTCGAGATAACTGGAGTAAGAGCATGTTTTTCAATCTCTGTGCTGAGAGATGACGAAATGTGTCATTTATATGGAAAATTTCAAAAATTCATAACTCAACTTTTTGACGTTATTTTGAAAAACTGTAAACGCCAAAATTTTTCATTTTTTTCTACTTTTGAGAAATGAAAACAATATTGGAGTACTAATACTTTTTTGTTATTTGTTGTAGGGTGTTATATATCAAAGTTTAAACTTTTCTATACTCAAACAAAAACCAGTGGGACCAGTAGGAAACCAGTGGGACACCTGTGGAAAACCAGTGGGACCAGTGGGAGACCAGTGCAAGACCAGTGAGACCAGTGGGAAACCATTGGGACATCTGTGAGACTCGTGGGACCTTGGAGAAGGCCGAAAAAAATAATAAATAAAAATATTTTTTTTTGCTCAATTTTTTTTTAACATTTAAAAAACCAGTGGAAGACCATATTTTTATTTATTATTAGATAAACATATATTCTGGGTGACATGTCAACCTAGGGACACGTACGTACTGTCGGAAGTAAACTCCTAAATTTCAGAAGCTCAACTCCTGAAGAATAGGAGCTAACTCCTGAAACATAGAAGTTAACTCCTGATGATTAGGAGTTAACGTCTAAAAGTTAACTCCTATTCTTCAGGAGTTGAGCTCCTGAAATTCAGGGGTATACTTCCTACAGGGTACCAGTAAGTGGCTATCGGTAAGTGCCAAAAATGCCTGATTTCCGAAAAATTGATTTTTTTAATAAATTTTTTTATTATAAATCCGCTTGTTTGTACAACAAGAAAATATTAACAGAATCGGATTTGACAGCTGAGGCAAACGCGGAAGTGACAGCTCAAATACCAATACTATGATAAAGTAAAGTAAAGTAACGAAAATTAAATATAAATAATAAAAAACTTAGAAATATTTTAAATAAATTGAAAAAATAATTTAATAAATTCACAATATGATTTCTCATCGAAAAATAACACTAATAAAAATTTTTCATATCATAAACGAATATTTATTTTTTTTCCATATAAAAAAGTTATAACATTTTTCTCCACAAAAATCATATTTAAAAGTAAATTTTTCAATAGTTTAAATTTCATGTTCAAAATGCAATGTCAAATGAAGTACCAAAATGTACTGTTTAAGTGATAAATACTTACTTAAATAAATCAGTTATAAATTATTAAAATCTTAAAAATGAATCTTATGAACAGGTTTTAAATGCCAATATGGTGGACCTTAATGTAATGACATAAAAACCAATAATATTTGCTGCCATGTTTTATTTCCTTATTTTTCCTACTAATGCCATGTCTTAATTAGCGAGATAATTTTTCCATCCATTTAATTTTTTTGCATTGTAAATAGAATGGATTTAAAAATCGAAAATTTTTCCTGTTTGATTTAGGTATGGGGTGTCAGCAAAAATGTCGCTACAGCCTTTCTGGGCCCATAGTTTCTTCTGAAACTTTATCTTATTTTTTCCGGCCGAGGTGCTCGCGAAATAAAAAATTAGGGTGTCCATATAAAAAAATAGGGTTGCCATACAACTTTAGGTGAAAATTCAAATTTTTGAGATATTTATTAGGTTCATAACATCAAATATAATCTTTCGACTATGTATTAAAACCTTTCCTTTCAGTTTGTAGCTTTAAACTACATTATTTTAAGTAATTGGATAGTAATACTTGAGTTCCCTGACTTGCGCAAAATTCTGATCTATCTTTGAACATTTTATGTGAAAATAAATAAATTTAATTCTTTCTAGCATGTTTTCAAGTTCGAACAAAATGAATATAAACGAGAAGGTATCAAGTGGACAGATATAGAATTTTCGGATAATTCAGAATGTTTACAGCTATTCGAAGCAAAACCAAGTGGATTACTTTGTATTTTGGATGATCTTTGCAGGTTAACTTTCTTTTATTACACAGCCTAACAAAATAAAGTCGATGTGAGGGATTTGTAAAACTCCGAACCACATCAAAAACATTTTTCAATCTTGATTCATTCCCAATTTACCGTTTTAAAAATTGAGCACCGTTTTTTTCTACAAAATCATGAAAATTGTATGGAAAGAGTCATTTTCCCTCAAAGCAGAAATTATTACATATCAAAGTTTAAACTTTTCTGAAGTTAATTTTGTTCCAAAGTACCAAGTAATTTATATCGTTGGAAAGAAGGCAAAAAAAGCTAACAGAAATTATAAAGTTTAATATAGTTTGTCCAATTAAATTGTGCTTATTCAGGCAAAAAAAAAAAAATTATTTTTTTATTTTTTTTGAACAAATTTTAATATAATTTGAATATAATGCGAGATAATTATAATAAAATTTATATTTTCTGTGAGCTCTTTTTTGCCCTCTTTCCAGCGATATAAATTACTTGACCCTGTGGAACAAAATTAACTTCAGGAAATTTTAAACTTTGACATGTAATAATTTCAGCTTAGAAGGAAAATGACTCCTTTCCATACAATTTTCATAATTTTGTAGAAAAAAACGGTGCTCAATTTTTTTAAAAAACGGTAAATTGGGAATGAATCAGGATTGGAAAAATTTTTTTGATGTGGTTCGGAGTTTTACAAATCCCTCACATCGATTTTATTTTGTTAAGCTGTGTTATAATTATATTTTTTTTTTTTAATATAATAACAATTTAGCTTAGCCGCTGTGACAAATGAAACCTTAATCGAAAAATTTAATATTACTCACAAGGATAATCGTCACTATGAAAAAACTCAAAAACAGGAAAATGCTTTTATTGTAAATCACTATGCAGGAAAAGTAAAATATAATGTAAGATTTCTCTTTTACTCTTATTCTTAATGAATCTGAACCTAATGAAATGGTATATAACTAGCGAGGGGCAAAATTTTCATAATATTTGAAGTTCTCAATCATTTCTGAAAATTACATCATTTTCCAATGTAAAATTTGCTTCTAAAACCGATAAAAATGTAAATTTTGGGGGTTCCTATACGAAAAAATTTCGGACTGACCATTTTAAGAAATTTCGTGATTCATCATGTTTCATCAAAAAAGTATAATATTTATAAATTATTTTGATTTTTTTATGTTTTAATTAAAAATTTAAAATTTTTTTCTTGTGTTTTAAGTATTTGATCACTTTTGTATCTTGTAGATCAAAAGTTACAAGTATTTTTGGTTTTTGGTTGGGCTAAAAAGTTTATTCATTTAATAAATGGGTTAAACAATTTTAATTCATTTTCCAAAGAGATTTTGAATTTTTGTCAAAAACTAATGAGTTTACAAAATAGATCGATAGTCTATTTGGCAAAGTTATAGAAAATAGTATAATTATCAACTTTTTCTTGCGCTATTACAAACAAATCATGAAAAAACTCGAGCTTTTGGATTTTCGTTTTAGAAAAAATGGTCATAACTTTTGTTCTAAGAAAGCTACAAAAGCTGCTAAATACTGAAATCGCATAATAAAATTCCCAACTTTTTGATTTTAATTCTTAAATTATCTAGATGAAGAATTTTATGATGCAAATTGATAGAAAAGTTCAAAGAACTTGAAAATTAAGAGTAATTTTCCCAAGATATCGAATTCCATTTCGACTGGAAAATTTTGATCGATGCGAGGGTAAGATTTTCCGAAAATATATATTAGATGATCCCATTCAGATAAATCAGTGAAACTTTGTAGGCTTTTTCCTTATCCTTTCCAAAGAAAAAAGCTCCTAAACATTAGTTTTTCTTCAGTGTTTGGCCTGCACCGAGCATTTGAAGTCAAAGCGGTAAAAAATAAGGAAAACCATTTAAAAAATAGGTTATTCATCAAAATTCAAAACTGTTTTTCACAGAATCATAGGTAATGAAATTCTACGTTTAATTCGTTTAATGAGTCCAAGAACACAAATTTAAAGTAGAAAATGCGCCCTCGAGGGGCAATAAAGTGAAAAAGATCCTAACTTTGATTTCATATTGCCAAAATCCCTCAAACCTGATTTTAACGATCAGATAGTCAAAAGACGCGGAAACACCTCGAGTTTAATGATCTTTTAATAGAATTTTGGTTCTAGAAGTTTTTTTTCGAAAAATTGGACAAAAACTAAAAAGTACGGTTTTGTAGGTTTAGTTATTATATTATAGGTTATTTTCAAAATGATGATATTTTCATAATGGTGGTTTTTTACAAAAATTTTAATATGGTGGTTTTTTTCGAAACTTTTAAAATGGCGGTTTTCTCGATGAATTTGAAAAAACTAATTTTTTTTAACCGCCATTTTGAAATTTTTTAAAAAATGCCGCATTTTTGAAATTTTTTAAAACTTTCACCCATTTATTGATTTATTATTATTAAAATTAAAGCTTAATTTTACTGAATGAATCGAGTCCCACCTTTTGCACTTTTCTAAAATGCAGTGGTTAGAATTTATCATTTTTTTATTTTCATATAGTGTTCTCAAGTTAACATGTCGACATATTACATGTTAACATATATCGTCCGCGTTTTCGACAAAGGTCACAAACATGTCTTGTGACTTTTGTCGACGATTTGATTTTCTTATTTGCCATGTATTAGTGCATCTTTATACAAATTTTTAGACCTCAACTCCATTTGGTTACGATTTTAGGAAAAAAAAATTATTATGTGACCGCTAAATTTTTTGATTGTTTCAATACAAAAGTCACTTATCATAAACTTGATACGATTTTTTCATATTTTGAAAAAATTTTGGAAAAATTTTATTTTTTTTAATATGCAATTTCATTAGGCCTCATGAGACGTTAATTTTAAGGTTCAGTTTGACAAAATACTTTGAGCCCTCAGGCGTCTAAAGGCGAAAAAAAAACATTGATACACCGATTGAAAAAAATTTAATTGCATATTGAAAAGGAGTACTAAAGATTTTCTACCCCGTTTTCCAAACCTACAAAAGCTCTCAGGGGCTTACAGGGAGGGGCCAGTACACTTAAAAACTCAATTTCGATCTATTTTTCTTCATATCATATCAAATATTTATTTAACAGTGTTCCGCTAAGAAAAACAAATTTTTTTATGCCTTTGTTCAAAAAATATAGGAGTATTTCAATTTTTTTAGATAATGCCCAGTTTGGTCACCCCTTATAATAAATAACGCATCAAAATATACAGATTTGAAATTTTTATTGAGGTCTTCAAGTTATTTCATTTAATTTGAAACCCTACAAGCCGTATATTGATAAAACTGTTCAATTGACCCTCTGGGGCTTAAATCGTAATAACAGTGACTTCTGGTCACCGAATCCGTGTTTTATGTTTGAGTTTTATCATTTTTACTTTGCGTAGACTACTCTCTTCTCAATTAATAGACGGAAAAGTGAATTAAAATAAGTTTTTGAAGATTTGGTATTTTTCTAGAATTTTCTGAAATCTCATCATCCTGCTCCAGAATTTCAAAGATTTGTAACTTTTTCCAAGTTAAGAAACTTTATATTTGGCTCGTGCATTAAAATTTTGAAAAAAAATTCAAACAAAACCAAGAAAATGTATGATCGAAAAATTAATTTGTATGAGATGTGACTTTTGTATAGAACATAAAAAATTCAAACCTATTTTTTAACTGTTAAACAAAACAAAATCTTTTAAACTCTACTTGGAAATGCTGAAGTAAGTCATTTTAGAGTTTTTAAGATTATAATATAAAACACTATAGAGGAAAAATCTCAAATAAACTAAAAAAAAGCTCTCCTGAAAAATTTAAAAAACCGGGATGTGACTTTTGTCGAGAACGTGGACGATATGTCGACATATATGTAGCTCAAAAATAACATGTCGACATGGAAAAAAAATTAAAGCAAAAGATTTTAAAAATTTGTATTGCTTTAAAGTTTAAAAGTTTATTTCATTGTTAATCTAATTGATTAATTATAATTAGGTTAATAATTTGATATCAAAATTTTTGAAGTTTATTTTTATCTCTCAAATTCTCTATCTTTTTATACTTACTTACTTTGTAATCGAATGATTTTTTATCTCTCTATGCTTTTCATACAGTAATGCGGAGCTGCGAAGCAGCGGAGCATTTGTAATCAGAATGATTTTTTATCTCTTTATGTTTTTCATACAGAAATGCAGAGCTGCGAAGCAGTGGAGCATTTGTTTTTTTTTTTTACAACTGGTATTTATTTATAATTATTACATAGTTTTTTAACTTTGTTTCAAAATCAAGTCTTGGATGATGAGTACATCTAGTGGTTCACTACTAATACTGCATTTGTAATCAGAATGTTTTTTAAAAAAAATGTATTTCATTAAACTTAAAACATTTTGATGACAAATGCTCCGCTGCTTTCTAGCTCCGCTTTAAGCATACAAATGAAAAATTCTAGCGCGGTGCTAGAAAGGCAATATTTTTGAAGTTAATAAACTTCATTAGATTTTGGACTGTGATTTTTTAATGTAAATGAATAACTCTCAAAAGTTAAATAAAAAAAATTAAAATATGAATTAAAATTAAAAAAAAAAAACAAAATTGTTATTTGAACATATTTTGGCTCTCACTTATCTCTCTTTTGATGAAAATTTGCTCCATACAACAATGAGAGTAACTCACTATGATCTTTTTTTAATTATTTTTAGGTTATAGACATGAAAGAAAAAAATTTAGATTTGATGAGGCAAGATATTGTTAGTGTTTTGAAGAGCTCCAGTTCATCATTTGTGAAAGATTTAGTTGCCGGATGTTCAATTGCTTTGTTTAGGTGGAGAACAATTAAGTCGTTTTTCAAGGCTTACTTTTTTTTACTTAAACATCATTCTAATCAAGTTATTCAGCAACATCATGTTAAAATTTTTAAGACACAACCCCAAAACTTAAGGTACGAATAGTGCATTTCGATCGATTTTAATGAATTGCAACTCAAAATTGCATGAAAGAAAAACACTATATTTGGCTATCGTTTTTGCACACCTTATTTTAATTTTTGCACCCTTAATTTTAACACATGCACACCTAATTTAAAAAAAAACTCACTTCTTAACATTAATGTCTCACTCCTAAAAATTTACATCTCACGCTTAACTTTTAAGTTTTGCACACCTAACTTTCATATTCGTATTCTTAATTTATATCTTTCACACTTATTTTTCATATTTTCACACCTATCAATTTTGAAAATCACCCCTTCAATTCAATTTTATTTATTTTTTTTTTGTACATGATTTGAAACTTTAATGAAATAAAATATAATGCATACCAAACATTTGAGTAATGCAAGGCATCTGTATGAATCTGCAGAAGCATGAGTGTACCATATTGTTTAATTTGCATCAATTTCTTATTATTTGTATTAACTCATTCGGAGTAAAAACCTTATTATTAAATTGTTATATTCTAAATATTGTGTGTATTCTAAGTATCAAGAGGTTTTCAAAACTGATAGGTGTGAAAATATGAAAAATAAGTGTGAAAGATATAAATTAAGGATGCGAATGTGAAAGTTAGGTTTGATAAACTTAAAAGTTAAGCTTGAGTTGTAAATTTTTAGGAGTGAGACATTAATGTTTTTTTTAAAATAGATTTTTTTCAATTCAATTAAAATGAAATAAACGCATCGTTGAATTTCAAAGACATTAATGTTTAGGAGTGAGGTTTTTTTAAATTAGATGTGCATGTGTTAAAATTAAGGGTGCAAAAATAAAAATAAGGTGTGCAAAAAACTTATTTCAATTTTATTGAGCAAGTTTTCATTACAAAAGTTCAGTTGATTACTTTTTCACACAAAAACAAGAATATTATACTTTTTTTTTATAAAAATCGTAATACCCAGTTGAACGAACCAAAGCCAAAATAAATATGTTGCTCAATATAAAAGCTATCGAATCATAAATGACCTATTCTAGGTAAGATGACAGGTCAACCGAAAAATGTTAGAAATTATCTAATTTAACTTTTTCATCAAAAAAAAAATAACCTTAAGTTAAAAAGGTTATTGTTAGACATGTCCTTTTTCGCGAATTTTCAAAAATCGAGAATCGAGACTCGAGAACACAAAAAAAACGAGAATCTCGGTCGAGAATCGAGAAAAACAAACCAAGAAGAAAAAGAACCTTTTTACATCTATTTTTCGACTATAATCTGAAATGTGTCTTTTTGAATGTATTTATGAGGATTATTCAAATATTTTGAGAGCGGAAACAATTTCTTTGTTACCAAGTAGTAGAAAGTATCAGCTATTTTGTTATTTTTTCACTTATGATCTTGAAATAAAATTATCAACATAAGGGTGATCCCTGTATCCATCCAAAATATCCATCAACTGCTCGGCTTTGTTTATCAATCTATTTTCTCCCATTAGCTATCAGGATTTTAGAGCTTCTTTTCTTAAAATATGAAACTTGTTCAAGAAAAAAAAATTATCTGTCCTAAAGACCGAACAACAAGGGTTTAAATTATTTTCTATTATTCTAATAAAAAATTTAAAAATGATAAGGTTTTGTATGAATAAGTATGATGTTTGTTTATGAAAGTTGACGAAAATGGAATGGTGAACAAATTTTTTATTTACCGTTTAACATGTTTTCATACAAAAAATTATTTTTGCGTCAAAAAAATGTGAGAAAATAGATAGAAAATAAAAAAACATGTGTTGGAATTGATTTTCAGAAGAATTTTATGTATGGTACATATAACATTTGTATGTAAAAGTTCTCGACTCGAGAATCTTGACAAAATGTCGAGAATCAAGAGTCGAGAAGTTACTTATTCTCGGCCGAGAATCTCGAGTCAAGATTCTCGACAGGACAATAACTTATTGTATACTATATTGTATATTATTGTATATTGAGAATCGAAGAATATCCAATCATAAAAAAATGGACAAATGATCCCGAATCACCTCTCCCGCATTTTCTGGACTTATACATCATTTTTTACAAGTTTTATATTGCTGAAGAAAATAGCGTATTCTTCCAGACCGCGTAGCGCCCGAACGGTTCATCTGAGACCCAAAGTATGTTCTAGACTTATGTTCGTATTCAGTGTGGGAGTGTTTATGGATCAAAAAATTATAGGGTGTCCATACAAAAAAATAGGGTGACCAGGTGGAAAATTCCGAAATTTTCCGGGAAAATGGAAAATTTTCATGCCAAAATTTTCTTCATATGAATCTAAACAACTTTGCCTAAGACACCCCATATCTAAGTCGTACAGGAAAAATTTTTTTCATACAACATAAAACACAACTTCACTTACTTAAGCTCATTAGATTTTGGACTGTGATTTTTATTTTTTTGGTCAATAATTGTTATAAAAATTGTTTGATCAAAAAAACCCAATTTTGCAATGATATTTTATTCTAAAGTGGGAAAAACTAAGAAAAGATACATTAATTTTGAAAATACTTCTCCTGTTTTAATATAATTGTATATGTTTTTCCTATGCATAGTAGAAGTGGGTTAGAGCTATATCTTTAGTTTGGCCTTTTTCGAATTTAAATTGCTCTAGGAAAGTAAAAGAGGAAAATTAAAAGTTATGATTTTAGAATTCATTCATAACACGTACACCAATAAAAAAAAGTATTTAGACTCAAATATAGTATTGATTTAAAAGTACAAAAAAAAGAAACATTTAAACGTTTACAGTTATTCAATATAGTTGAGATATGAATTTTTGAAATTTTCCATATGAATAACACATTTTGTCATCTCTCAGCACAGAGATTGAAAAACATGCTCTTACTCATTTTGATTTATCTCGAAACTACAAAAGCTAAAATGAGTTTAATAGATTGTTGATAAGAAGACAAATGAGGCTAATCAAATGTCAGGTTTTGGTGGCAGGATCTGCTAATATCAGGCTTTTCAGATTCAAAAAAAATAATTTGAATAAAATCTTTCTTTTTTTCAAATTTTTTTACTAATTTTTAGCGCATTTCTTGAATTTCTTGTGCGCGGTAGTGGTGTCCGTCTGTGTCAATTTCAAAATGGCGGATTAACCCAAAATGACCAACTGATCTAAAATAGCAGATTAACCCAAAATGGCAGATTAACCCAAAATGGTCGACTGATCCAAAATGGCCAACTGATCCAAAATGGCCGACTGATCCAAAATGGCGGATTAACCCAAAATGGCCGAGTAACCCAAAATGGTCGACTGATCCGAAATGGCCGATTAGCCCAAAATGGCCGACTAGCCCAAAATGGCCGACTAACGCAAAATGGCCGATTGATTCAAAATGGCGGATTAACCCAAAATGGTCGACTAATTCAAAATGGCCGACTTACCCAAAATGGCCGACTAAAAGCTCTCAAAAATTGCGCAGTTCTCAAAAAGTGCGCAGTTCTTAAAGAGTGCGCAGTTTTAAAAAAGTTCTCAAAAAGAGAGCAATGTTAAAAAAAAGCGCAGTTTTTTAAAGGTGCGTAGTTCTCAAAAATTCAAAATGGTGGATTAATGGCCGCCCAATTGGCGAATTCTGTACATTGAAATGCGCTCGTGTATATCGTTCACGATCACGTTTTAAATTTTTTAACAAATATGATTTAAATTGAAAAATCTTAAAAAATTCCGCAAAACTTGAATTGCACCTCTAGGATTTTGATTTTTATTGGTCTGAAATCCTTGAAAATTGTACTTTAATAAAATATATACCTATATTTTTATTGAAATCGCTAAAAAACAAACTGTGAAGTTAATTATTTTGAAAAATTAAAGTTTTTTTTTAATTATGACAGTGCTATGATAAAATGGATTATTAGAAAAAAATTGTACAAGTTTCACATTTTAATTTTTTCGTTTTTGAGTTCACTTTTCGGAAACTTGTAATTTTTGAAGTTAATTAAGTTCAGAAGAAATTAAATTTTCATTAGGTTTTGGACTGTGATTTTTATTTATTATTTTTGAGTTTTGATTAAGATTCCTATAACTCCCTGGTCACCCTTTTTTTTGTATGAATACTCTAAATTTTTTGATTCATAAACATTTACACGCAGAATACGAACATAAGTCTAGAACATTATATGGGTTTCAGATGAGCCGTTTGGGCGCTACGCGGTCTTAAAGAAAATAGCGTAACAACTATAGAAAGCTTTTAAAATAGATGAAAATAAACACGCGCTCAAAATTATGGATTTGCAGCGGCAGCTAATTCCTTACTTTTTTTAATAGAAATAATAAACCTCTTTAAAATTCAATTTTTAATAAATAATATGTGCTCATTTCACACTTATGTTTAATTTAAGGAGTTGTAAATCAAATCGAATGTTGATAAGAGGAAGCTCGTTTTTAAAAAATTTAAAATCTGTTGGAAGTACAATGGCCTACAGTCAATCAGCGATTAAAATGAAAAAGCTATTAACTGTTACAGCTCAATTTCAATTATCATTATCAGCTCTAATGGAAACTCTCAATCAAGTAAGTATATAAATTGATAAAACGATAATATAGTTCTTGAATTTTTTACAGAAATGTGTTTATAAATAAAGATTTTTAACATAAAGAAAAGTTAAAGAGAATTATCACGACTCTTTCCACCAACAATAATAGGTCGTGGCACGGGCCACTTCAGGATTGAATTGTTATAGTAAATTCGTTAGATCTTGAGTAATCGGTTGATACAACTAGAGAGTCGTCTTGGAACAATATGATTGTTTATTTATTGTAAATTTTCAAATATATTTAATATTGCTATTATTTTTGAAAATTCACCATTTCGCGACCTGATTCGTGTATATGTACGTACATACGTACATTAGAGGAATGCGCCCAATATCCAATTCTTAATTAAATGTTCCGAAAATCTTACAGTTTAGATTCTTTGTCAACTTTATAATTTTGTAAATTTTTTTTTTTCTTATAACAATTTTGAATGATTTCACTTTACTGACATTATTAATTTTTAATACTGGAACTTCTAAATAAATACAAATTTTCACCTAGTAGATTAATGAAAGTTTCCTGATCTAACCTCTCACGGGCGGATTGGCAATTAATCGGCCATGGCATTGGTGATTCGGACGGCCCAAATGTTTTCCCTGCAGAGAATTTTTTTTATATTATAATGCTGAACAAATACGCTGTCACTCATCCAAACGTGCTACGGTTCGGACGTGTTTTCTTAAGACGTAGATAGGTCAAGTGTGATTGATTGTTTTCAGCGATCTACCTTTGGTTTCGACCCCTTTGTTAGTTGAATTAAAAATAGGACAAAAAACTAAACAAACTAGATAGTGGTCTTTTTCTGAAAAATAGTGAAAGTGAGCCCTTTGGGCCTCACAAAATACTCATAATAAAAACGTGCTTTTAATAATTAATTGATGAATATAAAATTACTGTATTAAATGTGATGATTACAAAACATTGATAGTGATAGTATTCTGCTGAAAAAGGACGGCTATATATACAAAGTAATATATAAGTGATATCAAGCTTATCATAACAAAATATAAAACTAACACATAGGACATTTACATAGTGAGTGACCAGCACTAGTTAAATACTGGTTTTGTACTAATTTCTCTCTTTATTTTGATTGATCAGCTGATGATGATACATTCAGTATATAAATAAAATTTGTTTATGCTAAAAAAAAAAAAAGGGTCATTGAACTTTCTTGTTTTATTTCTCTCCTTCGTACTGAATTACATTATCCTATTATTTGAGTGATTAATTCAAAAAACTGAAACAATGGCACCGAAAGGTGTTCAAAAAAAATATTATGCTTCAGATTTTGCTGAAAAGATGAAAAGTCTGGAACAGCAAAATTGGAAAAAGGACACAGGTAGCTCTTTTTTCACTGATTTATCTAAAGGTAAAGGTAAGCATTTAATAATTGAAGGTGTTAACTTTAAACTGAAATCGATCAATCCGCATGACCTTGAATCGTTCTTGAATAAACATTTTCCGGGCCATGGGCAAGCAAAAAAATTAAAGGATGGGGGTATAATGTTTCAAACAGCAAATGGAGAACAAGCTAAAAAAGCATTACAAGCACCAGAGAATTTATACGGAATAGGAGCAATTAAAGTCACGTCTATTAAAAACTTAAACCAATCACAAGGAATAGTTTCGGGAGAAGAATTTAAATTTATATCTGACGAAGAATTTATTAAAGAAACCGCAAAATATGGAGTGATTGAAGTAAGACGTTTCATGAAAAAAATAAACGAGCAAGAGATATTCTCTGGATCAATCTTACTTACATTTGACTCAGATGAGATACCGAAAGAAATGAAAATCTTTAGTTTTGTCTACCACCCTCGAGAATTTATACCGAGTCCTTTCCAATGTAACAAATGCCTGGTTTATGGACACTCAATGAAAAATTGCAAGGAAACATATCAACTATGTCGTAAATGTGGTGCTGAAAAGAATGACAATCATGAATGTCAAATAATTTCCTGTATGAACTGTCCTCACAAAAATAACAATCATTCACCCACTAGTAAGGATTGTCCTGAATACAAATTTGAAATGTTGGTGCAAAGAAAACGAACTCAACAAAAAATATCTTATAATCAAGCAAAGGTTGAATTACTCAAGTTGTGTCATGACTATTGCGATAAAAAAGGTGAAACATATGCCGCTGTTACGAACTCAGAATATGAGGATCTAAGAAGAACGAATATTAGAACGGAAAATGAAACGATGAAATTGCAAGATTTCAAAAAGATGGTGGAAAGCAAACTGGAAAAATGGAAACAAATACGTGAAACAGTCATTGATCTGATGAAAACCGTTACAAAATCACATGAAGAGACAATTGAAGTTCTAGATATGGCAGCAGGAAAAAATGTTTTCCCCGAAGCAGCGATACAAAGTATGAAAAATGACGTCAATAAAGATTTTTTTGAAATAACTCAGGCCAACCCTATGACAATGTATGATGAAATTCTCGAGGATAATAGTAACAGCGAAGATGAATATGATGAAAACACAGGAGAACAAGACGAAGAATGGCAATTTAACAAAACAAAACGATTCAAGGAGGATAAGGGCACACAAAACTTATCAACAATGAATCATCATGAATAGTACTAATAATGAAAATTTAGCTAGAATAGGAGATTTGTCAAATCTACCCTCTATTGTAAATGATAGTGATAGGTGTGATAGGGCAATATCTGTAGATTTAATTAATAATGAAATGAATAATGTTGAAAATGCTTATGACCTTGAATCTCTTATTGAAAATGAGTACACAATTATAGATAACGAAAATAATTTGCGGAATCCTGATAATTTTCTGATACAATGGAATTGTGATGGATATTTTTCCCACTTGAACGACATAAAGCTTCTCATTAATAAATACGATCCTTTTATTGTGTCATTAGTAGAAACACACCTTAAACCTGAACACAAAGTCAATTTGAAAAACATGAAAATATACAGAAAAGATGAAATTCTAGTCGATGGAGGCAACGCTAAAAGGGGGGTATTGGTAGGAGTTCGCGAGGATATTTTTTCAGAAGAAATCTCTATTCAAACAAATCTGAGAGCTCTCGTGGTTAGGGTACTATATCCAAGAGAAATTTACATCTGTTGCATTTATTTACCACCGAACGAACAGATAGATGAACAAGAATTAAGAAATACTTTGACCCAGATTCCACAACCATTTATTTTGTGTGGAGATGTTAATGCACGTAATCCTGTCTGGGGATCCATGAACACATGTCCTAGGGGGGCAATCCTTGGAAATGCACTGGAGGACTTGTCACTTGTCTCTATGAATGACTCACAACCCACCCATTTTAGTATCGCTTACGGAACTTACTCCTATATAGATCTGATTGCAGTCACAACCCAACTGACCATGTTATTTAATTGTGAAGTTCTCCCTGACTTATACAACAGTGATCATTATCCAATGTTACTAGATTTACTAACTAGATCAACCTCAGAGAGGAAATTACCTAGATGGAACTTGAAAAAAGCAGATTGGGAATCATTTTCCAGTCACATTGAGACTCAAATTGACCTTGATCCGAACCAATACAGAAAATACGACGAATTTGTAGAACTTTTGAATCAAACCGCTGAACTTTACATTGGAAAAACACCTAACTTTTCTGGTAGACCTCCACTACCTTGGTGGAAAACAGAAGTTAGAGAAGCAATAAAAGACAGAAGAAAAGCACATAAGAAATATGACCTACAGAGAACACTAGACAATTTGATTGAACTAAGACGCACACGAGCAAAGGCGCGACTGATTCAGAGACAAGCACAGATGAAATCATGGAAGGAATACCTGGAAACTATAAATAGCAACACAGCACCATCGGAAGTTTGGGATAAAATTCGAAGAATTAATGGGAAAATTAAACATAAAAGAATCTCCGTTTTAACTGATGAGAATGGCACGGTCGTCTCAGAATCTAACGCAAAAGCTAATTTATTGGCATCAACATTTGCCTCCAACAGCTTTTCGATATCTTACTCAACTGAATTCCGTAGAATGAAAGAAAAAATAGAACGTAGACCTATAGGAATCAGGGGAAGAGATGTGCACGGATCTGATGAAGAATTTACCATAGAAGAACTAGAACTAGCATTGAGGACCTGTAAAGGTTCATCTCCAGGACCTGACATGATTCACTATGACATGATTAAAAATCTCCCTGATAATGCCAAGAAGTCCCTTCTCACAATATTCAATGGCATTTGGAACAACCAAAAAATTCCTGAACAATGGAAACAAGCAATCATGGTGCCCATATTAAAGCCTGGGAAAAGACCAGACTCCCCAAACAATTATAGACCAATATCATTGACAAACTGTATCTGTAAAATTATGGAAAAAATGGTAAATCGACGATTAGTGTGGATACTGGAAAAAAACAACTTTTTTAGTCCTTATCAATTTGGGTTTCGACGAAGACGCGGAACGGCTGACCTTCATGTTTATATGGAAAACGAAATCAGGAAAGGTTTTAAGAAGAAACATCACATAATTGTTGTATCATTGGACATGAAAAAAGCATACGAAAGAGTTTGGAGGAGAAACATAGTCGAAATTTTACAAAAAAATAGGATCAGAGGGAAATTGCTTAGCTTCGTAAATGATTTCATGAATGAGAGAAAATTTAAAGTACTTTTAAACGGAAATTTTTCCGACTGGTATTCGCAAGAGAATGGAGTATGTCAGGGTTCAGTTTTATCTGTAACTCTATTCTTGATAGCTATAAACAGCATAACTGAAAATGTGAAGGACCCAGTGAAAATCTGTGGATATGCAGACGACTGGTATCTTGTAATGAGTCACCGAAGAATGAAAACAATTGAAACCAAATTGGAAGCCTGTCTTAAAAAATTAAATGAATGGGCAAAAAAGCTAGGATTCGAGTTCAGTCCAGAAAAGACGTCTGCCATGCATTTCTGCCGCAAGAGACCACAAAATCGCCCCCATGAAGACCCAGAGCTTTCTATGAACAACGAAAGCATTCAGTTGGTACAAGAAATGAAAATACTTGGTGTGATATTTGACCCAAAACTGAGTTGGACAAGACATTTGGACGACATTGCCACAAGAGCCAAAAAAAGACTAAACTTAATCAAAATAGTAGCATCTACAAAATGGGGAGCAGATGAAAAAATGCTGTTAATTATGCACCAGTCCCTCGTGATGTCAATATTGGAATACGGTGTCGAAATATACTCTTCGGCGTCTAACACACAATTAAAGAAATTGGATGCTGTGCACAATAATGGCCTCAGAATAGCAACGGGTGTATTCCGTACATGCCCAATTGAAAGCCTACACGCATACTCCGGAATATCAAGTCTAAATATGAGAAGAGAAGAAAGGTCGTTAAAATTCGCGCTGAAAATTGCTTGTGACAAAAAACATCCCCTAAGAAATTACATTATGGACATTTTAGCTACTCCAAATGATAAAAACGCTTTCATGAACAGAATCAACGACTTGATGGAAAAATTTCAAATAGATGTTAGAAAATGTTGCACATTCGAACTGAGTAAAACACCTCCATGGAAAATTAAGCCATTTGAATTTGATATGACGCTCACCACTTTCAATAAACAAAATACCCCACCAGCAGTTCTCAAAGAAGCAAGCCTTGAAACAATCCGAAAATATGTTGATTGTACTAAGATATACACAGACGGCTCAATACACAACCAAGAAACAGGCTGTGCTGTAATAACACCGACTGAAGAACTTTTATTCCACCTGAAAAAAGGCACATCAATCTTTTCGGCTGAAAAATATGCCATCCTCCAAGCATTGAAAACAATAAAAACTTCCAATATGAGGAAATTTGTGATTGCCTCAGATTCACTCAGTGCAATCCAGTCAATTCAGAACATCTTTGACGACGACTTTCTGAACGTGGAAATACTGAACGTAAAATCAGAAATGACTGAAAAAAAAGTAACCCTTGTTTGGGTGCCGAGTCACATCGGCATCCCAGGGAATGAAGTAGCAGACCGGAAAGCCCGAGAAGCCACCGAAACTTCCAATGTGGAAGGACTAGACCTAAGACGAGACGAAATTAAAAGTGCAATAAAAAGACAAATGACCAGACAATGGAACGAAAAATGGAACACCTCGACAACAAAACTAAGGACAATAAAAGACCATACACAAAGACTGAAATCAAACGACAAGTTCCCCAGAAGACGACAATGTATCCTAGCCAGATGCAGAACGGGACATACAAAATTAACACATGCATATTTAATGAATGGCCTTACAACACCCGACCCATGTTATTTATGCCAATTCCAACCAATCAGTATTGAACACATTTTGTACAACTGCCCCGAATTAAACGACCCTCGAGAGCGACTACAAATATCCCCTGCTAGCCTCGGCGACAATCCTAAAAAAAACGAAGACCTCTTTAAATTCCTTGATGAGACTGATATATCTAATTTATTGTAATTTTATGTGTACTCATTTTCATTTTCATTTATTTTTCCCTTTATTGATTTACACAATTTTTTCTCCTTTTTTTATGCATTTATTGCCTTATCATCAAATAACTTAATTTATATGTCATTAATTTAATTCAAATTCAATTTTTTCTTAAGTGCCCGATGACCATAGCAGTTTGGGCACTATAATAAATAAATAATAATAATAATAAATACGCTGAGTTTGAAATGGGAAAAAATCTCCCATTCTGTTTTTCGATTTTCTCCAATTTTGAAATATAAATTTTTTTTTCTTGCAAATTTTTGTGTTTATTTCATAAAAAAACATTCTTAACCCTCTCTTTCCCAGGAATAGAGCCAGGAGGAATTTTTGATTGAATTTTATATTTTCTAGTATATTTTGACCCCAAAATGAATAATCAAACAAAAAAAATTACATGAGAAGCTTATAAAAATACATATAACTCCTATAGAATAAAAATTGCTATAAAAAAAATGTAGTTTTTTCGGCATTATATCTTTGGCCCCGTAAGAATCTAATACAAAAAATATATTAGAAATTCTTCAAAGAATCTGTTTATTCAAGAAAAAAATGTCAAAAAGTGAAAAATATACAGTGCGATCATTTTATCTCCGCTTGTCCTACCATTGTTTACCATTTGTTACCAATTGGTTGCCGTTTGATACCATTGACTACCGTTACATACCACTTAATACCTTTTACTACCAACTGTTAACGTTGTCTACAATTTTTTACCATGGGATAAAACTTAAATTTTTTAATATTTTTTGCCGTTTCTTGCCATTCTTTAACTTTTTTACTATTTTCTGCCGTTTGAAGTCTATTTTTCATGAAAAAAAAAATGAGTTTTGCGTTTCTAATAGCGTTTTCAATTGTTACCATTTATTAACTTTTATTATAACTTTTATTTACACATTTTTGCTGTTTCTTACCATTTGTGTGTCAACAACTTGAACATTAATTACCATTTTTTGACATTGTTCAACATTCTTTAACAATGTTAACCATTTATGAGAAATTTTCGATTTGATGATTCGACCGTTTTTCGCCGTTTTTTAACATTTTCTGTCGTTTATCCACATTTTTGAATATAATTTTTCTTTCACAAATAAATTTATTTTTTCTTATTTTGGTGGAGCAAAATCTTTACCGTTCACTGCCATTCCTAACAAATATCCACTGTTTTTATACATTAACTAACATTTTCTGCCATTGATCTTTTGAATCAAACTTCATAATTTATTATTATTATTATTATTAACAATTCTCCTAATGAGATAAATCTCGTCCAGGAATTTTCAATTATAAATTTTTCTAATTTAATTTTATAGTTGATGACTAAAAGTTAAAATTAAAATTAATGGAATGAGGCGATGATACGATGAAACATATGAAATTGCAATGGTTTTTCTTCCTCCATACAATTGATCCTCTCAATGTCCTCCCTGTTTTGTAGTTCTCGGTTTTTTTTTTTAATTGCAATACGAAAATATGGATGACTCATGGATATTAATTTGATATGAAATGTGAAATTTTATGCGGTGTTTGTTTTTTAATAAAAAATTAAGTTGTCTTACTTGATATAAAACACTTATTGAAGTGTCTCAGACTTCAGTTGAAGTCTCCCCGAAGATCTTCCTTTTTTAGTAGCTCTCTGAATAATATTTATATGGAAATACGATAATATGGACGGACTCATGGATATTGTTTTTGATATGAAATTTTATGCGGTGTTTGTTTTTTTTAATAAAAAATTAAAGTGTCTTACTTGATATTCAACACTTATTGAAGTGTTTCAGACTTCGTTTGAAGTCTTGATGGAGCAAAATCTTTACCGTTCACTGCCATTCTTAACAAATATTCACTATTTTCATACATTTATTAACTTTTTTTAACAATTCCCGCCGTTCATTCACATTTTCAAATATGATTTTCATTCGCGAATACATTTATTTATTACTATTAATTTTAGCTTCATAATATATGAAACATCGATTTAGCAAGTTCAACAAAGTTGCAGCTTGAAGTTTTTTCTACAACTCTGCTTAAGGTCACTTTTATCAAAAACTTACAAAAAAATATTTTTTTTTCCCAAAAACGTAAAATATTTTTCCTTTATTTAATTTCCGTCCCAATTCCCACCCGAAGATAGAGTTCCGCTGTAATTTTCCGTCGCAAGCTACACCAATAATACTATTCCCGTCGCTGGCGACGGGAATTTACGACGGGAATTTTTTGTGCGACGGGAATTTTCAAAAGAAAAAATATAATTTAAAAAAAAAATTTTCCGTTTATGAGTAAAAAAATCATGTTTTTGTATGTTTTAGGTAAAAGTGACCTAAAGCAAAGTTGTTGAGAATATTTTGGGCTACAATTTTGCTGAAATAACCGAGTCAATATTTTAAGTATTAAGAGGTCAAAAATGGCAAAATACACAATTTTGAGCTAATTTTTCGGTTTCGGAGTAAAAAAATCATGTTTCTGTATATTTTAAGGTAAAGTGACCTGAAGCAAAGTTGTAGGGAATATTTCGGACTACAATTTTGTTTAAATGATCAATTTTTTGGCAAAAATGATATGAGACAAAACACTAGGGAATATTTTAATTGAGCTGAACTGTCCAAATCAAGTTTTGAATTGTCTGAAGTTTTGTCATATTCAAACTTTTACCTAAGATATATGGATTTTTAACAAATTTGTACTCAAAATTGAGTATTTTGCCATTTTAGGCCTTTTAATACTTAAAATATTGACTTGGTTATTTCAGCAAAATTGTAGCCTGAAATATTCTCTACAACTTTGCCTCAGGTCACTTTCACCTTAAACATACAAAAACATGATTATTTTACTCCGAAACCGAAAAATGAGCTCAAAATTCTGTATTTTGCCCATTTTGGCCTCTTAATAATTAAAAATTTGACTTGGTTATTTCACCAACAATTTAGCTTGAAATATTCTCTAGAACTTTGCTTCAGGTCACTTTACCCTAAAATATACAGAAACATGATTTTTTTACGCCGAAACCGAAAAATTAGCTCAAAATTGTGTATTTTGCCATTTTTGACCTCTTAATACTTAAAATATTGACTCGGTTATTTCAGCAAAATTGTAGCCCAAAATATTCTCAACAACTTTGCTTCAGGTCACTTTTACCTAAAACATACAAAAACATGATTTTTTTACTTCTAAACGGAAAAATTTGTTTTAAAATTATATTTTTTCTTTTGAAAATTCCCGTCGCGTTTCCCGTCGCACAAAAAATTCCCGTCGTAAATTCTCGTCGCCAGCGACGGGAAGCCGCGACGAGAAATGTATTTAGAGTGTATCACGTTCGAATTTTCTTGGCTTGTTATATTGATCTGATCTACAAATCAGATCACAAATCAGATCATTTGGTTGATCTGATCTTTCTATTGCAAGTATCAGATCATGATTCGATTCGGTCAGAAAAAAAAATCAAGATATGCAAAAACGATTCGATCTTTTGTGCACACGAATCAGATCATTGATCTGATTTTCGATTTGATTTTCAGATCATAGATCGATTCCTTTACCATGAACAATTACGGAGCCAATAAAAGCGTTGTCGATTTGATTTTGACCTATCAGAAAAACTCGACTAAAGATCAGTGTCGAAGCAGTTTTCGGACTGGATTTTGAGGTCTTAAAAGAGGGGATTTGTGCTGATAACGTGGATTAACTGGACAATTTTTAGTTTAAAATTTTTTTTCAGCCATTCTTAGGAAACCCTCCCCCATTTCAGAAATTTAAATATAATCAACCTAAAATACTTCTTTGAATGCCAATTATTCTCTTGCGATTATGATTTCTTTTTTTATGCACCTTGCACCTTTCAACATATGAAATCTTATAACTCAATCACAATTAAATGATAAATTTATTAATTTTCCTTGTTTTAAACGACTCTTGTGTTGATTGGACTTCTAAGAACTGATTGAATTAATAGTTTTACATAAAAAATCATGATGGCAATAAAAATAAATTGGCTTTGGTGGGTGATTTCTTACTATTTTATTTTCGATTTCAAACAAATTCCTTGATAATAGACACTGAACGTTATTGATATTGATTGATATATAATTTATTTTATTCCATGAACATGTGATTTTTTTTGATTTATCCCTTTTTCAAAACAAAAAAGAAAAATTAACAAAAATTTGAATGTTACTATTGATACGAATTATTGTGATTGGAAATTGTACAAAAAAAAATTTACAATACACTTTTTAATAATGATGTGGCTTAAAACTAAAAGTTGGACAGCTAAGAGTTATACTTTGATTTTTTAATGATAAGTTTTTGTAGAAAAAAAACTAGAGGTATATTTTGAACAACAACAATTTGAAATATTATAAGATTTAGATTTCATTACAAGGTTTAGCATATCTTGCAATTAAAAGAAATCAATTTTATCTAATAAATTTCAGTTTTTCTAGGGCTTTAATGGTTTCAAGTAGTTCATCCAATGACTAAAAACTAGGTTAGGTTCCACAAACACATAATAAGTTAGATTTTGCTCTTAATGGCTCTGATATTATATATTTATATGATACGCGTCTTTTATGCCTGCAAATATGAATATGCGTTATTTTAACACACAATTTCTCGAAAACTGTGAGAATTGAGCCATCAAAACCCAGACTTCGTAGAATTTTTTTCATCATCAAGTCATTTTGACCAAAAGTGTAGATGCGTCGTTCTTGCCTGCAGAGGCAGTTATGTGGTTTTAAAATATAATGTTGAAAAGATAAAAGCGTTTTAACACGATTAATTTGACTAAAAAATATTATAGGTGTCCTACATTTTTTTATTATGAAAATCTCAATTATAATAGAAAATTGTTGCTCAAATAATTCATTTAATTTTTTTTCAAATTTTCACTACTCCGTGAAAACACGTCGCATATAAGTCTGGACTAAATGCGATAATAATTCGATTCATCAAATCCCTGTAAGCGTCTTTGTACTGCCGGGCATTTTCACCTTACAGCTAAATTTATTATTGTGGAGTATGACTTTAATATTTTTGACAAAAAAGTAAATCGATATTTTTACAGGCTAATCCATTTTTTATTCGATGTATAAAGTCTAATATCAACAAGCTGCCTAATATGTTTGACGAATCTACAGTAGCACGCCAGGTATGTTGTACCATTATGACGAAAACCAATCGTTTTGACCTCATAAATTAATAATATCAATAATAACTCTGTAAAAATTAACCCTCTCTTTCCCAGGAATAGATCCAGCTGGAATTTTTGATTAAATTTTATATTTTCTAGTAGATTTTGTCCCCAAAATGAATGATCAATTGAAAAAAAATGGTTGGTAGAGTAAAATATTTTCAGAAGGAGCTAGTAAAAATACGTATAACTCCTATAGAATTACGTACAGAAATTTCACTATAAAAATTGCTATAAATTTTTTTTAGTTTTTCTGGCATAATATCTTTGACCCTGTTAGAATTTTTTTAAAACTGGTATAGAAAATATCAAAGAAACCCTTCAAAGAATCTGTTTATTCAAGAAAAAATTGTCAGAAAATGAAATATGAACATTAAAAACGTATTTAAAGTCTATGTTCCACCGGTGGGACACTGGGAAAGAGAGGGTTAAATGTAAATGAAGCAGGGGCGTATCTACTAGGGGTAATTGGGGTAGCTTGGCTACCCCTGAGATTTGCACAATATATGGAAATTTGATTCAAAATTTGAAAGAATGTTTTTTTACTTAGCCGGCTACCCTCACCAGATAAAGCTAGATACGCTCATTTAATGAAGCATATAAAAAACGCTCAAACAGCAAATATACGTATGCCTTACAAGCAAACGTATGTATGCCAAACGAGGTAAGGTTTTTTGCTCATCCAGTAAATCAATGTTTACCAAATTGGCTACTCATGAATAAATGTATGATATATTTTTTTCTTTTTGAAATGTGGTATTTTGAGAAATGTATTATTTGTTTGAAAATATTCCAATTTTCGCTCTAAAATTGATTTTTTTTTACAAATAATAAAATTTTTAAATATGTTTACAATGTTTTCTACGACATATATTTCTCAAAATATCACATTTGAAAAAAAAGATATTAGGGGAGGATGGGGCATTTTGGTTCATGAAAGTTTGAATGCAAAAATAAACATATAAATAATATAATATTTAATTAAATAAATACACAAATCTGTGCTTCAAAATCTGAATTTTGAAAAATGAAAACCATAACCATTATTATTTTTAGAATATTTTCTGAATTTGTAATAAAGTAAAATGTTGTATTTATACAAATTTGCCCCATATATGGGGTATTTTCGTACATGATATGGGGCATTTTCGTTTTTGTTTCATAAATAATAAAGTAATGAATTTTTTCTTCTGTATCTATTGTATTTATTTAAAATACAATTTTAAAATCTCATTTCAAGAATTAACTAACAGGTGTTAGCGCGATTTTTCAGGCTTTTGGGTTTAACATATTCCAACAATTTCGTTTGCCAGTAAACGAATACAAACAACAATTGTTGTACATTTGTACATACATTGTGTACATACATAAACGTCTTATTAGTGGATGTACGAAAATGCCCACTGATGCATTTAAGTTGTTTTTTTAATTTTTATAAATGATTTTTATTGTTTTGAAAAAACTACTTTTCTAACTGTTTAATTATATTATAAACTTGCCTTTCATTGTATCTAATTAAAAAAAATTATAAAAATTTTTGATGAGAAATACATTTTTCTACTTTGTGAAAAGCTGACTTGACCTTCCTCAAAATGAAAAACATCAATTTTACAAATGTCAGGTAAATAACATAAAATATCTTTTTGGAAGCTTAAATACTTATATAAAAGCGATCTTAATTGACTGTTAAAATTGATTTTGTGATATTAAAACATTTAAAAATAACGAAATACAACAATGCCCCGTGTACCAAAATGCCCCATTCTCCCCTATTATATTTAAAAATGAGTGTGAAGTTTTCCTTAAGGAAAAAAATGGTTTTTTTTTTTAATTCTCTGAACATCCAATTTAGATAAATTTTTCCTTAACATCAAAAGTTGCCTTTCCAGTTGAAATTTGATGCATTAGACCTTAAGGGAACTATTGCACTTAGTTGCATTCAAATATATGACAAGAATTGCGAGAAATTTCCCAAAAAAACTTTATTTTATCAAAAACCACCGTTTTACCATAATGCTCATGTCAAATTATGAAACTTTTCAATTCACGAAAATAAAATTTATTAATTTATGTTATTCAAAGATATTTTTTTTTTTTTTAAATTTTAATCAGATACCCGGCAATAAATATCTATCATTGCATTAGAAAAACCCATCGATCTACTCCTGAAATTTCAGGAATTTACTTCTGACAGGGTACGATGCTCGAAAAAAATCAAGTTTTTTAATTCATAAAGTCTTTGTAAATAATAAAAAGTTTTCATCATCACGACTTTTGGGAAACTGTCTCTTAATAAAATAAAAATAACCTTTCTTAACCCCGGCCACTGTGTCGTTGGCTTCTTTATTTTTTGTGATACTTTTTTTAATCAAAAAATATTTACTTTACTTTAGCTTAAATATACAGGAATGCTTGAAACTGTTAGGATAAGACGAGCTGGTTATAATGTACGTATTAGCTACCTAGAATTTAAACAACTGTATAGAGTTCTGCTGCCAAAAGGAATTTACAGTAACAAGTTGGATATACATTCATATTTGATTTTAATTGATTTGAACAAACAACACTATCAACTAGGTAAAACCAAAATTTACATGAGAGAATCTCAAAAAGTGCAACTGGATATTAAATTACACACCAAAATAATAATCAGCATAAGAAAAATTCAAAAATGGTTTCGACGAATATTAAAAAAAAAAAAGTGTTTGAAATTGAACCAAAGTGCTTTGACAATACAAAATGCTTGGAAACAACATGTTATTAAAAAAAAAGAATTTCATGCGGCACTTCTAATTCAATCTTATTGGAAAATGTACAAAATAAGAAAATGGTACTTTCAATTGATCAATGGCTGCAAATTATTACAATGTCATATAAGAGGATACAACACACGTAAAAAAATTAAAATTAATAAGGTTTGTATTTATTAAAAGCTAAATTTTCTCTTGTTCATACTTTGAAATCGCACTATGACTTATTTAGAAAATGTTACTTTTGAAAGAAATGCACATAGTTCAGTGAGTACTATAGTTAGTCTCATGAATATTTAGGGATAGATTTGTTTATAAATCCAATTTTTGTCTCATCTGACGAACTGTAAAATGTTTACAAAAACTTAAAACAAAATTTTGACATTCATAGCCTAAATAAAAAAATCCCATTTCTTTTATAAAACTTTATTGAACTACATCCTTCCGGTTTTATTTTGACTTTAATAATTTCATTAATATTTACCGTGTTTTAGAAAATATTCAACTCATTTCATTTTTACAATTGTAAATTTATTTTAAGGAGATAGGCACTTGATGTCTTGTTCAAAGTTATAGCTTATTCTGTTTCTGAAATTTTGGCGTTTTCAGATTTTTTTTTCAGAGGACTTTTTGCGCAGTACAAGGGTCAAAAGTTGATTTCTACCGAACCAGAGCAGATAAATCAACGATCTATAGCTTAAAATTTTCGCTCTATGTAACATACTTTAGGTCTAAAACGAATATTTTGCTAATAAAATGGCCATTTATGTCAAAACTGGTCAATTTTTAATCGCTCATAAGATCAATCCTGCTCACATATCAAACATTCGAATCGATGAAAAATAATTAAATTTAGAATTTTTAATTTAATTTACAGAAAATCCTCATTATTTAGACCTTATAACAAAAAAAAACGGGTTTTTGAGCATTTTTTTCCAACTTTGATCTCACCGTGCCTAAATTTTTTTAAAATTTCTCCAAAGTCTAAATAACCCACTGTTTGTCTGTGTCAAAACTTGGAAGACCCAGTGTTGGAGAAAGAGACAACTGTTAGATCATAAAAATCTTAAATGTATGTGTAAATATAGTTTTAGTATAAATACAAGTGACATCAAATAAAATTACTTCTACTTGCTATCGAACCCTCTCGTATTACACTTAATAGGTTATGGGCAATACAAGTACGTGTACGGGAGAAATTTAATATTTTTGACTAGTTCTATTGTTTTACGTGTGTAAAAGCAAGTAATGTTTTATTAAATTCCGAAATTTTAATTAAAGTATGGCGGGAAACAATTCATTTTCTGTAGAAAAACTGATTGGTAAAGAAAATTACCATAGTTAGAAAAAGCTGCCTTGTTGTATGAAGGTTTGTGGACAAATGTGGTGGACATTAAACAAGAAAATGTTCAAGTTGATGCTGAAAATGATATTAAGGCATACTCAAAGTTAATTCTTTTGATGAATCCACGTCATGTACAAGACGAAAATACTGCTAGAGGAGTATGGAAAAAGCTAAAAGACGCTTATGAAGATAATGGTTTATATCGAAAAGTGAGTCTTTTGAAACAATTAATAAAGACAAATATGAAAGAATCAGGAAATATGGAAAATGTAGTAAATGATATATTGAGTACTGCTCATGAATTAAATTCCATTGGTTTTAAAATTGCCGATAATTGGATTGTAACTATATTATTAGCTGGCTTACCCGATTCATATAAGCCTATGATAATGGGATTAGAGAGCTCAGGTATTCAAATCACAGGTGAGACAATTAAAGTGAAACTGTTGCAAGAAAAAAGTGCTAGTGAATCAGAGAATGTTGCATTTTTCAATAATCGAAAAATTACGTGTCATAGTTGTGATTTTCAAGGTCATATAGCACGTGATTGTCGTAAAAAAAAGAAAAATTTTGTTCAAAATAAGAAACATTTTCCACGTGTTAACAAAAATGGTGATGGATTCTCTGTAGTGTTATCAACAATTGATAAATGTGATGACAAAGAATGGTTTTTTGACTCAGCGTGTTCAAATCATTATACAAAGAATGAACACATAATAAGCAACATGAAATTAATTGAAGATCTCAAAGTCTCAGCTGCGCATGGAACAGAAATGAATGTGATTGGTGTTGGAAATGGACAAATTTATGATGTGGTTCAGAGTTATTTGTGTGGCCCAATGCCTGATTCTCTTGGTAACAACAAGTGGTTTATGACGTTCATTGATGATTTTTCAAGAAAAATCTTTGTTTATTTTATGAAAAGTAAATGTGAAGAGGAAGTAACTGAAAATCTTGAAAATTTTGTTGCAATGTCTGAGCGTCAATCTGGAAGAAAATTAAAAGTGTTAAGGACTGATAATGGAAAAGAGTTTATATCTAAAAAGTTTTTGGATATTTTGAAAAAACGAGGTATCCATTCTCAGTATACTAACACATACACACCAGAGCAAAACGGTGTTGCTGAGAGAAATAACAGATCTATATTGGAGAAAGCGAGATGTATGCTGGCAAATGCAAATCATGATGTTCGTTTTTGGGCTGAAGCAGTAAATTATGCTGTTTATATTTTGAACCGTAGTCCTGCAAGTGGTACTAGTAGAACACCCGAAGGATGTTGGTCTGGTCGTATACCAAATTTGTCACACTTAAGAATTTTTGGTAGTACAGTAATGGTTCATGTTCTTAAACAAAAACGGAAAAAGTGGGATCCAAAAGCAATTGAGTGTATTGTAACTGGCTTCGATGTACAAACTAAAGGTTATCGTGTGTATGATTCAAGGAAGAAAATTATTTTCAAGTCAAGAGATGTAACGTTTATCAATGAAGGTAAATTTAATCATAACACAGATTTTAATGAAAATTTAGTCACCATGGAGTTGGAAGACAAAGTATGTGAAGAAAAACCTGAAGTTCAACCTGAAGTACAACCTCAAGTGCAACCTGAAGTACCGTATCAAGATTATTCAAAAAGTGTCAGTAGTTATTAAGTGACTGTTCCTAACGCGCTCCCTAAGCAAATTAACTCAAATCCTGTGTTGTCACCATAGTTAAGGTGTGGCAAACGGGAGCGCAAAATACCCGGTAAATTCAATGATTATATTAATGATATGAACAAAATATTTTCCGTAATTGATATTTCACAGATTTCATTAGCTGATGATGATGTTGGCTCCTGCAAAACTATGGCGCCCTCCTCGCACCCAAATGAACATTTAGTTTGTTTGTTTTTTGTTTTATTTTTAAACATACAAAAAACAGGAGTTACTCGTTTCGAACAGCCTCATAACATCTAAAACTTCTAGAAGTAGTTTTTTTTTTCTACGACGAAAAATCATTAAAAATATAAAAAATATATTGCCAAGTCAGTTGGTAATTGGAAAACTCATTAATTTTTAATGCTGTTTCATTTTTCAAAATACTATATCCGCTGTACAATAGTATGTGTCCTAATATTTTAAAAATATCTTCGATTTTAACATTATTCTTGTTATAATAGTATTTATCAATATTTTTAGCTTTCTTAATTAAATTACAATTAATTTTTTCTTGAACTTTGTAGGAAATTAACAGATTTACTAATATTTCCAAATAAATTTTAAAAATGGGACACAAAAACAAATTTTGGCTATAAACGTCAAAATCTCTATTTCATATCCAGTTTTTTTGTAAACAAAATAAAATTTTTCACTTCGCGAAATCATTTTTATTTTTTAGTTAAAAAATGTATTAAAATGACCGAAATTATTTATAATATATTTTATTTATTTACGATGAATGAAGCGTTTTGACTATTTTAGTTGGGGTGTTTATTCCAAAAAATTTTGAAATTGGTCTCGTATTCATTGTTTATTTCTTGATCTAACAGTACCTTAGGAGATACCATATTTAATTACTCCAGTTTTATGAGCTTACGAAGATCCTTTTCTAGCTAATTCATTCGCTCTTTCATTTCCTTCTATCCCACAGTGACCTGGTACCCAAATGAGTCCTAAGTTATTTTGATCACCTAGATCCAGGGCTTGAAAAACTTTCGCTTTTGCTTAGCTAAGCTAAATGCTTTTTAGCTTAGCTTAAGCAAAAGCTAAAAAAAGTTAAAATAAGCTAAAAAGCCAAAAATTTTGCTTTTTTTAGCTTAGTTTCGTATTATCATTTTCTGATATCAGAAAAATTATATTGAAGTGAAAATCAAATAGTAAAATGCTATTTTTGACGGGAAATGCGTCGGGAATTTCGAAAAACAAACATATATATGACGTATTCTTTTTGAAAAAATGAATAATTGCCCGATAGTTTTTTTTCGCGTTTTTTGGGTTTAATTCTCTTGACCATAAATCACAACTAAAAAAAAAATATTTTGTATTAATTTTTTTTTTCATTATCAACATCATTTTTGCACAATTAACTGTATACAATTTATAAAACTAAATAAGACTACAAAAATGACATGGTTTTGTATGAAAATAAAAATTTATGTTACAAGTTTTTTTCTAATGAAATCGTATGTTTTCGATGTTTTTTGACGAAAAATCGATTTGTTTGTATGAAAACATGAAAAATGGTAGATAAAAACTTTGTTGACGAAACGATTATCTACAATTTTCAAGAACAAACATCATACAAAACCATGTCATTTTTGTAGTTTTAAATTGTATACAGTTCAAAAGTTAATTCTGCAAAAATGATGTTGATAATGAAAAAAAAATTGATACAAAATACATTTTTTTTAGTACATCCATACCATACCATACATCAAGGTCAAGCGAATTAAACCCAAAAAACGCAAAAAAAAACTATCGGGCAATTTTTATTTAAAGAATGCATCATATTTGAACAAAATTATTATGTTTTAAGGTAAAAAAACCATGTTTAAATTTAATTTTTAACAACTTTTGGTCCAAAATACCGTCATTTGAACAAAAATCAAAAAATTTCCACAAATTTCCCGGAAAACCAAAAAAAAAAAAATATAACACTAAAATCCTCTCAAAATAAGCTACAATTTTGCTGAAGACACCAAAGACCTAAGACGAACTTGAAAAAAAAAATTTTTTTCCATACACATGAATTTATTATTAGAAAGAAGTTGATTTTTAATAAGGAACTTCTATTCAAATTTTATTCATGTCAGAGATGATCGGTGCGATTTTGTACGAAAAGGAACAATTTTTACCTTTTGTCAAACTCAACCTTGTTTTTCTCGAAAATTTTCTATGAATGATGGATCTTTAACTTTCCGATCGTTGTTTCAAGTGTTTTGATACAAAAAAACATGAGCAAAAATTGCGATAAAATGAATTGAAATCAAATTTTGCCGTTTTATCATACAGATTTTGAAAATTTATTTGACAAATAATGATATTTATTTTTAGCTTTTTTCAGCTTTTTCTAGCTTATTTTAGCTTAAGCTTAAGCAAAAAAAAAAAGCTAAAAAATATTTTAACTTATGCTTTAGCTTAGCAAAAGCTAAATGAAAATATTTTTTTCAACTTTAGCTTAAGCAAAAGCTAAAAATTTTGGCTTAATTTTTTTAACTTTTTTTCAAGCTCTGCCTAGATCATTAAGTGCTGGTAAACACCTCCATATCTGACAAGATTTTATTTTTATACATACAACATCGAAATTGTGTGAGAAGACGTACTTCGTGGACATTAAGTCTTAATTTTCCTTTCTATAGACCTCGCTTAGATTCATGAGCGATATTAAAAATGGGTCACAAAGAGCTGTAATTTCATCTTTGCCACTTACTTGGAATCTGTAGTTGGTAATTTTCGCTTCTGCTTTTATGAGTAAATTGATTGGTGGAAGATCAAGTAGAACATTCAGTGCTGCTGTTGGTGTAGTTTTGAAAGCTCCAGTTATTAATAAACACGCTGATCTTTGGACTTTATCAAGTTCTTTAACCCTCTCTTTCCCAGGAACAGATCGAGCTTTTGATTTTTTGATTAAATTCAATATTTTGATGTTTATTTTATTTGATTTTGACCCAAAAAAAATTATTCAATCAAAAAAATTTGTTTTCAGAATAAAAAATTTACACGAGAAGCTTATAAAAATACGTATAACTCCTATAGAAATACGTACAGAAATTTTACTATTAAAAATTGATATAATTCTTCTGACATTAATTTTATAATATCATTGAGAACTTTTTAAAAACCAGTACAGAAACATCAAAGAAACCCTTCGAAGACTTGGTTCATTCAAGAAAAAATTGTCAAAAATCGAAATATATACATTAAAAACGTATTTAAAATCCACCCGTGGGACACTGGGAAAGAAAGGGTTAATGAAGGTGCCTATTTTCATTTTGTCGTACCATACAATTGCTCCGTATAGCAAAATGGGTAAAATTATCACTTTATAAATCCACATTGTAGTTTTTGCTTTAATACCCCAGTTTTTTCCAATTATAGATTTACGAGTCCAAATAGCAATGGTTGATCTTTCAATTAAATTTCTTAAATGTTTTCCCCAATTCAACTTAGAATCTAGGATCTAGTATTTCACATGTTCAGAATATTTCAATGCTTCTCCAAATAATTTCAGTGACCGGAGACCATCTTTAAACTTTCTTTTCTGAGTAAAGACAACTACTTCTGTTTTCAGTGGATTCACACTGAGACCATTTACACACCATCTTTCCACTATGTTTAACCCATCTTGTATACGCAAAGAAGTCATCATCGGGCAAAAACTAGACACCAGAGAAGAGGAGAAAGAACCCCTCCCTGAGGACATCCTTTAATTGCTTTAATTGAAATAACATTTTCGTTCAATGTAAGACAAATTATTCTCTTCCTAAGCATTTCCATTATCCATCTTTTAGTTACTCTATCTATCGTTCTTTATTCATTTTATTCTTTCTATAATACATATGGCTTGAATGTGATTCACCATAGACCTGGTTATCATTGAGATCGTATGATTCCGTGTCACTCCAAGTAATACTGCCAGGAAAGTGAACTTCAGCAAGACGTTGAAGTGTCTCTTCTACTGATACTGTAAATGTTCCAACGTTGTTTTCTAGTGCTCCGAGTTTGTTTGAATGTGTTTTAGCAATGAGTTTGTAGAGTCTTGACGTACTTGATGCTCCTTTTATTTCTATTTCATTGTTGTATTCTGTTTGGTTCCTACTGTAATTGAACCACTGGATATCATTATGTCTATTTTTGGTTTTGTCCCTCTTATCACATTTGTTCGATAATTTCTTATTTTCTTTTCTTAACTTTTCCAAATGACTGTTCCACCATGTTTTATCAGAATTCGAGCGTTTAGTCACATATGGACATGAGATATCATAGGCAATGTTTAGAACTTTTGTCATATGTTCTACATAATTGTCTATGGACTCGATTGTATTTAAGTTGAGTTTAAAGTTTTTCAATCTACTCTTTACTATTTTTGCAAACAGTACCCAATTAGTTTTTTGTGAAATTTTGTATATTTCACGTTTAATTGTTGTCCCAACCCACTTCCAATGTATGTGTGAGTGATCAGAACCCGAAGGTTCACTCGAAACATACCAGTCACTTAATTTCGATCGTAAGTGTCTTGTTGCAAACGTAAGATCCACAATATCTTCCACTAATGCATAACTATAAGTGGATTTTATAGCCTCGTTAAGCAAGTGTAGATCATAATTTAAAAGCATGTCATAGATCATTGTCTCTCTAGTATTTATTTCTTTGCTTTTCCATGCTGTATGGTCTCCATTAGCATCACATCCAACTAGGAGTTCTAGGTTCTGTTTTTTACAAAATACTATAACTTGATTAATTCCCCTGGAATACTAGGTATCTTAGAGTCAATATATGCAGAGCAAAATACAACGTTCATTTTATCTCTACTAATCTCGACCGAGATACTGACTGCTGCCACATCTCTTGATAAAAATAGCGGAAGTGCAAAGTACTTTATATGAGACTCAAGCCAAATTTCTGCTCTTGCCCAGTTATTTACGTCTGATTTGTAAATCAGATTTCCTGGTGGAAGTCCATTGATCATTCCTTTATGATCTGTATGTGGTTCTTGGTTCTTTTGCTTAGCTAGTACTCTCACTTGCAGCATTGTTATTTTTATTAACGTAATCAAATTTTCGATTTAGCTGAAATGTAATGCTCAAGCAAACTTCAAAAGAAAGACATTGAAATGCTTCAAGGTTTATAGAAAATAGTATAGTCTGACAAATATAAATTGAAATTCTTTGTACGTATTTTCTGTATGTACATACGCGAAAAAATTTAAATTTATATTTGTCAGACTATAGCATCATTAATGATAAGTAAAGTAAAGTAAAAATATCTGTCGTCAAGATCTTTAATTCACATCTTGGAAAGACCTCAAATTGTTTTTATGGATTCTATATAATAAGTTTCCAAAGTGGTAAAATTCAATTTTAAAGTTCAATGAATTCATTAAAAGGCAGTTTGATTAATTTTTTTTATTTATTTTAAACCATTTCAAATATTTCATTTTATTTTTGATTGAGAAACTTTTAACATCAAATTTATTATTTTTTTATTAACAAATTCACGAACTTCAATTTATTTTTAGGATGGGGGAGGAAACATTTGGGGTTTATTTGACATGATCAATTTTTAATTTCTTGGGCTTGTTTTCCACCTATTTGAATCACACCGCACTTCAGTCTGGCAACAGTCGAAACAAATGATAAAATTATTTTCTTTAAAATAACTAACACTATCAGTGTCGATCATAAAGTTGATTAATGATTCAGTATTGTTGAATGATTTGGAGGGTAGGAGGCATCACTCCTTAATGTTTAGACCTGGATTACTTAGAATCAGTTGTTGTCTGAACTGTTCTGTTGTGTATCTATCAGGATGCGCCAACACTCTGATACTGCAGCGTTCCATTTTATAGACCACAGCTCTGGAGCTAACTTCCTTTATTTTTGAGAAGTCTCTCGTTTGCATCCATTCCTTTGTATAGAGGCACTACATACGACAATTACCTTTTCATTTCTGTAGAATATTTTTTTTATACAAATAAGTACTATGATTTGTTGGTTTGGGTCTTAAGCTCCCATTCTCTCATTACTGACAAAGCGAAATATGAGGGGCACATCAGCCTCGGAAAGAACTCCGTTGGTGTGCTCTATATTAACGACTAGAACCTGTTCTTCATCGATCTGCATAGACTCACTTGTTTCGGGTGACCCCATTTACATTGTCCTTGTTTACTTTGTTTTTTTTTTTATTATTGTCTTGTTTTGATGATTGTTTGGTTTAGGAGGGAACTGTTTGAATCAACCTCAATATTTAGAATATCATCCATGTGAGTTGAGCGAATGTGACCAATTGTTTGTTTCTTCGGTAGGTTATCACTGTAATTATAAAAAAGATTAAAATTAATAGGGAGTGAGTCTTAAATTTTTCTTTTTTTGTTCTTTTTGAAATATTAAACTCACCTAGTTGCCAGTAAATTTTTTGTTAATTTTACGCCTTCACTTCCACGATCTTTCTCGAAATTATTGAAAAATATCCCAACATGTAAAATTATTATGTAAGTTTTTGCACGATTTTTTGACAGATGAGATAGTGTAGTGCACCATCATCATTTTTACTGGCTGTATATTTGAGTATATTTGACATTTGTTTGTCATTCTGACATAGAGTAAGTTCAAAATAATAATGTTGTGTTTATCGTTAACCGGTTTATCGGTTCAGCGACAGGGTCTAACCAGGCACATTTCAATTTTAATTAATTATTTAATTATGTTCTAATTGGGCTAGCGACTTCAAATTCGGTGTAGCTTCCTAAAATATTGTTTTCTATCAATTTTTGAAATAAAAACCAGAGAGAAACCTTTTGAAATAGGTATTTTGGAGGCTTAAAAAAAGACCTTAGTTTCAGTGGGTATGGCCAGGCTCCTAAATATATTGAACAAAAAAGTCCTATTTTTTTGAGTTTTAGCTAAAAGTGATCAGAAGAAAAGTTGTAGAGAACATTTTAAGCTGCAACTTTGCTGAAGTGACCAAGTCGATAATTCATTAAATAGGAGGTAAAATATAGCAAACTACTCATTACGGAGCTAATATTTCGGTTTTTAAGAAAAAAAAACATATTTCCGTAAGTATTATGTTAAAGTGATTTGAAGGAAAGTTGAAAAGCATATTTCAAATTCAATTAAGAATATATCAAAAAATATATATTAACAAAATATTAAGAAAATTTTATGGTTGACGCTTAAAAACCATGTTTCTTAACTAAGAGTTCTTTCAGGAAATGGAGGTTTTCGTACAGTTTTGCGTCCGAATCACCTAGCATTCTCGAATTAATCACGAAAAGAAAGTTTATGAAAAGGGCATATACTTAAAGTAAAACATGACAAGACGATTCAAAACTTATTTTTACAGATTTTGATAACAAATATTAAATTTTTACATAATTTTAAAATAAACATAACAATTCAGCTCTATTACGATATTCTCTACATCGTTGTTTCACATCAGTTTAATGACAATTAACGAAAATAAGAATATAAATATGACTCAAAAACCGTTAAATCAGCTCAAATCTCTTTATTTTGCCATTTTTGGCCTTAATATCTTCAATATCGACTTGGTCAGTTGAGCACAAAGCACCTCAAAATTGCATATTTTACCATTTTTAGGCTCTAAATTAATGAAACACCGGCTTAGTCAGTTCAGCAAAGTTGTAGCTTAAAATATTCTCTACAACTTTGCTATGGGTCACTTTAACCTATAACTTACGAAAATATGATTAGTTGTCACTTTTGTACCGAAAAATTAGAACGAAATATGTTTATAGTAGGTTTTCTTAGGCATATTGTTTAATTAATATATCGTTTTATTTTCATCTCTAAAATACATCAGATTAACATTAAAAGCAACCCAATCTGGGGATTTGAATGTTCTTGTGTCCACCTTAGTCAACCCGTTTAGGGGACTTAAGTGTCTAAAGACCATGCCTGTACGACCTTATGGGGGACATGCACGTCGGGCTTTGATTGTTGACCCCCTTCCTGCTTTTTAGCGTTTGTGATATCAAAAGTAAATAACACTGTCAAACACGGCGAAGGTCATATCAATCTGATGGGAAATCCTTTAGAGGTCTGATAGTACTTCATAAACCTTGAACTTTCCCGTTTACAGTTTGGCGCTAGGACACCTAGTTTTTTTTTAATAATTTTTTTAAATTTTGAAGATTTCCTCTTTTATTTACTATGTAATTTTTCTAAGTTGTATTAAATGATGATGAAAAATTTTCGTTGATTTGATTTTTTGTTAAATATTATGCAATATGTGACTTAAAATGATATTAATTTTATTTAGTTTATAGATTTAAACATACTTTAGACTAATTTTAAGGCGAATTTTCATCGAAAACATTGAAAAACCATGTAATTACATAACTTTTCAATGTTTTCGATGAAAATTCGCCTTGAAATTGGTCTAAAGTATGTTTAAATTTATAAATTAAATAAATCTAATACCATTTAGAGTCACATAGTACATAATATTCAACAAAAAATCAAATCAGCGAAAATTTTTCATCAACATTTAATACAACTTAAAAAAATTACATAGTAAATATAAGAGGAAATCTTCAAAACTTAAAAAAATTATTAAAAAAAAACTGGTGAATGGAAATTGAAGACATCTTCTATCTGTTTTTTGGACAATTCTCATCAAAATTAACTCTCTAAATCCTTTTTTTTTAATTTATACAGTGCTTTCACTCCTTTTTTCAATTTTTAATTATTATTGTATTCTAACTGTAAATTACTTAAAAGATATTTGTAATATCACTGGAATGATAATTGAATATTATATGACATTTTTCAACGTCGGTCATATTGGGTTAATCCACCATTTTGTTTTAATCCGCCATGTGCGATCAGTCGTACATTTTGAATTAGCCTGCCATTTTTGATTAATCTGTCATTTTGAGTTAAACGGCCATTTTCGATCAAAGGGCAATTTTGAGCTAATCCGCCATTTTGGATTAGTCGGCCATTTTGACATTTACACAAACGGACGGAAAGACTGTCCACAATACCACAATTTCTAAAAAATGCGCCAAGTTTACTATAAATATTTTATATTTTGGATGTAAATTCAATGAACAAGGTTATAAAATTTATGTCTTTTATAATATAAGCATATTAATTTATATCTTTTTATCGGAAAACATCTTTTTTCTTTGGTATATCTGCCATTGCAGGTAAGAACGACGCACGTACAAAAACTACAAACTGAAATATTTGCAGTTTTATATTTTTAAAGTTCTTTATATGTTTTTGCTGTACAGAATTGGTTCTGGAGCCCTAGAGCCTAAACGGTTCAAAATCGACCTATGGTATGTTCTAGGTATATTTAGCTATTCAAAGCCCGGGTAACATAGGCTATAAAAAAATTAGGGTGCCCATACAAAAAATTAGGGTGGCCACGAAAAAACCGATTTTCCGAAAATTTTCCAAGAAAATGGAAAATTTTTTTCATGCCAAAATTTTTGCCTCATCATTTTGAGCAACTTTCCAGAAGACACTATATACCTAAAACGAACAGGAAAAAAATTTTTCTCATACAAGTCATTTTTCATTTACATTCATCACAATGTCCCTCTTAAAGGAATATGCTTTATGTACAAACAACAAAATTACTAGCATTTAATATTTATAACAAGTTTTCTATTGTTTTCTCTGTAACCTCTAGAGTCAAAAGAGCTCGTTTATTAACAAGTGACAAAATAATAATATGGATCGCATGATTTTGAGTGTTGAGAATCTAAATCAACACTTAAAAATAAAAAATAAAAAACACAGTCCAAAATCGTATGACATTCTGTTTCCTCTGAAGTTTATCAACTTCAAAAATTAAAGTTCTTTAAAAGTGAACTCAAAAACGAAAAACAAGTGAAAAAAATATAAAAATCTAGAACTTGTACAATTTTTGTTCTGAATATTCCATCAAACACTGTTCTAATCAAAAATTGTACAAGTTCTAGATTTTTATATTTTTTTCACTTGTTTTTCGTTTTTGAGTTCACTTTTAAAGAACTTTAATTTTTGAAGTTGATAAACTTCAGAGGAAACAGAATGTCATACGATTTTGGACTGTGTTTTTTTTGATCAGTTTCTGCTCTGTAGCTCAAGTTCTATTTTATATTTTTGGAAATCAATGGTTATATATTAAAGGTAGTCACACCCTTTAAATCTTGTGAAGTTTTTTTTGTCATTTTTATGAGCCTTATTAGGCTTAAATTGAAAAAGTCGTTCTTGCCTACAATATTTTTGTAAAAATATTGCTGGCAAAAAGGACGTTGCATGCAAGAAAAGCGCATATCAATGTTTTTTCTACCAATTTCTATAACCTCCTCGTTAAAATGTACAATATTTGTACGACTATATAAATATTTGTGTTTTTATTAATGTTTATAAGTATTTTTGCTCAAAAATTCGTAATAGACAAGCGGGCTTTGAGGATTATTCTTTGTTTGATAAGTTTTCGAATATGATTTCTTAATTTGTAAGAAAATCATTGTTCCGAAGCGATGTGAGAGCTAGCAGGAAATATAAATCGTATTTAAATCGAAAGTGATTCCAATTCTACAGATTATTTTTTACTTGATTTGAAACCACCCACACAACCACAGTCAGTTTAGGTGTTAGTTTGGACCCTCGAGATGGCACTTAGAGACTTTTTCATAATTTTGGTCGATTTTAGGGCTTTTCTGACAAATTTTTCTAAGCTACATTCGTTGATGTGTATACAGATAGTAGAGAATTCTAGTGAATTCTATTTGAATTTTCTATTTGACCCATCAGTTATGAGCTTCAATTCATCTGTATTATTAAGCTGGGTCTCATTTTTGAATCACACTTTTTGATCCTTTGGTATTCAACTGATATTTGAAATATTATAAGATTAATCTAAATCTCGGCTTTGCATACCGACATATCTTGCAATTAAAAGTCAATTATTATCTAATCAATTTCAGTTTTTTAGGGCTTTAATGTTTCCAAGTATTTCACCTAATGACCCCAAACTAAGTTAGGTTCCAGAAGGACATTACCATTATCCTCAATGAGTCGGATTTTACTTGTAATGGGCTTGATATGATTAATATTTATATGATATGCGTCTGTTATGCCTGCAAATATGAATATGCGTCGTTTTAACATGCAATTTCTCGATAACTGCGAAAATCGAGCCTTGATGAACTCAGACTTCGTAGAACAAAAAATGTTTTTTTTCTAAGGCAACTGCTTTGATATGATCTTAAATGAGCTTTTTCACCATAAAGTCATTTTGACCAAAAATGTAGGTGCGTCGTTCTTGCCTGCAGGGGCAGATATGAACCAACAGTTACAACCTTTGAGTTTATTTTCACTTATATTTTTCTTTCCTTAATGATTTTCATTTAATTGTTGATTGATTCTTAAAATGTAAGGTTAAATCAATATGTAAAAAAATCCACACTTAATAATTATTAGTTTTTAATATTTTTTTTGACGAATAAATTTACGTTTCTTCAATTTGCTTATTTACATTCTTTAAGCACCGTTATTTCGCGAGCCATTTTTTTTTTAATTTTTGATTGATATATTTTGCAATTCAATTAATATAAAAATGTTAATCAAAGAGTTAATAATATTTAACAGCAATGATTATAAATAGCTACTCAACTGTTAAAAACTAAAAAAAAACATTATATCAAGATGATTTAATCAAATCGAACTAATTTTAAAATTTCAGGTCTTGCTTATACCGGAGGAATCTATAAAATCAGAACAACAAGTGGAAATTAAAAATGGTAAAACCTGCATCCATATATTTTCGCTTTTTTAAATATTTTTTTATTTAGTTATGACGCAAACTAATACTAAGTTAAATAGATTGCGGCAGTCAAATGATTTGGACAAATACATTCAAGAAGAAAAATATCCATCCTCGATCATTCAATCTACAACAAAAACTCTTAGTGAAATAAATAAATCAAGAAAGTCAAAATTTTCAACGACACGAGAGTATACGGATTCAACAGATAGAATAATAAGTGATGCAAAAGAGTTACGATTGATGCAGGACTTTATAACTAAAAAAATTTATAAAATGGATACGAAAGAAGTTAAATTTTCCGAAGTCGATATGGTATTCAAACAGGCACTTAAAGAATTCAATGAGAACTTAGTAGCTCAATATAGCGTAGCAAATAAACAAGATTCAGGCGTTTTGAATATTAAATATCGAGATCTAATTGCTAATTTCGAAAGAGTGATCGAAACAACAGCAATTTCTAAGAATGGATTCCCCCTAACAATGGGAGTTAATGCATTTAGAGGATTCATGAATGAATTTATGAGCTCAAGAGACCATGTAATGCGAATAAAAAAAAAAAATGAGAAGAAAAAGAAAAAAACAAATTTAATTGTATATAATGGTGAGTTTTATTATCTAAATTATTCACTTTTGAGAAAAAAACAAAAATTTTATCTTTTTACTAATTGATTTTATAACCGCAATATAAATAAATGAATGAATGAAAAATGAAATTTTACTTAAACCAAAATTACAATGCTTAACCAAAAACAATCGATGTCACGCGTTTGAGAAATCCCTAAACACGTTAAAATGTTTTTTAATCCTGATTATTTTCCACTTTGAAATTTTAATATCCACTGATTCGTTTTTGTTTATGAAATAATGAAATTTGCATTGAAAGTCGTATATACACGGCAAATGCAAAACATGCCGTATTGTTGCCGCGGCATGCCGTGCACGGCAACTTTTTGTCGAACTATAGCAATTGTACGGCAACAATACGTAACATTTTTGAAAATATTTTTTCAAGTATCTCTCTCGCGAATGATTGAAAAAAATTTTTTTTCTACTCAAAATTTTCAGAAACCTCAAAAAAGTCAAAAAACTCAAAAATATCAAAAAACTTAAAAATTTCAAGGTACCATGAAAATTTTTCATTTTCCCGGAAAATTTCGGAACTTTCCACCTGGTCACCCTATTTTTTTGTATGGGAACCCTATATTTTTGAGCCATAAACACTCCCACACTGGGTCTCTGATGAACCGTTTGGGCCCTAGCCTCTGCCGAAAAAAAAAGGAGCGACTACTACAGAACACTTGTAATAAGAGATACATGTGATGTGAATGAAATTTTTATGTTGTGAGAAAAAAATTTTTCCTGTACAATTCAGATATAGGGTGTCTTAGGCAAAGTTGTTTAGATTCATATGAAGAAAATTTTGGCATGAAAATTTTCCATTTTCCACCTGGTCACCCTATTTTTTTGTATGGGAACCCTATATTTTTTTGAGCCATAAACACTCCCACACTGGAAACGAAGATAAGTCTAGAAGATTATTTGGGTCTCTGATGAACCGTTTGGGCCCTAGCCTCTGTCAAAAAAAAAAGAGCGACTACTATAGAACACTTGTAATAATGATGAAAAAAAAAAATATAAACAAATGTCATGAAAAAAATTTTTTCATGTGAAAAATATTTTAAATATTTATTGAAAAAAAATCAAGCAATTTAAGTTTCGGATTTCTGCATCTCTCAAATTAACAAAATATGCAGTAAAACTGTTTTTAAAATTTGAAAAATTTAAGATCGTTAAATATTTTCAAGGTTTTCAATGGTTTTCATTATTTTATTACTATTATTCCCTCCTATTATTCCCTCTTCACTTTTGTGAAATAAAGAATAAGGAGGCGACGGGAAACAAAATGGAAAATTGTAATGGCCTAACTTAAAATTTTCAAAAAACCAAAAAAATTTAAAAAAAAGCCAAAAAACTTAAAATATTCAAAAAGTTTGAAAAAGTCAAGAAAACTTGGAGTTTTTTCAAGTTTTTGAAATTTTTTTTTGATTTTTTTAATAAAATTATATTTTTGCTACTGAATAAATAAAAAAAAATTAAAAATTTTGCCGTATTGTTGCCAAATACGACTAGTTTAATGTTTGCCGTGTACAATGTTAAGAGAAAATGACTCTTCTATGCAAATTTCATAAAAAAAAGAACCAATGGATTTTAAAATATCAAAGTGTTTAAAGTGTTTCGGAATTTCTCAAACGCGTGACATCGATTGTTTTTGTTAAGCAGTCTAATTCCATAATTTCTTTTTAAAAACACTTTAAATTTCCTGTTAGGCATAGGTTTGATTTATTTCGCACTATTTCCGAATTGGACATTTAAAATGATTGATAATGAAAAAATAAATTTCGAAAAAATATGAATGAAAATAAAAACTGATTAACAAATACATTTTTTGTACGCGAAATGAAAATTCTTTTAGGGGGTCTTTCTATATGTATAAAAAATTAGTTCTTCATTTACCGTTTGTCCCGATCTAGCCCCAAGAGTTTTTAGATCGATTTGAAGTTTTAGAACAATCACCCAGCAACCCCATGTATCCATACTTAGATGTACGATAAATTTTAGAAGGGGTCGCTGGAAAAATCACCCAGCGACCCCATGACCCATATTTTTGAGATACGATAAATTTTAGAGGGGGTCGCTGGGTAGTTTTCCAGATTTTTTATGTTCGATAAATTTCAGGGGAGGCTAGAAAAACCACCCAGTGACTTCATATATCCATATTTTAGAGATACGATAAATTTAAGTGGGGGTCGCAAGAAAAACCACCCAGCGACCCCAAGTCTCCAAATTTTGGAGGGGTCGCTGGGTGGTTTTCCAGATTTTTTATGTACGATAAATTTTAGGAGGGTTGCTAGAAAAACCACCCAGTGACCTCATATATCCATATTTTAGGTGTAGAGGGTCACTAGAAAAACCCATAAAAAGCTCTAGCGACTCTTTTTTATCCAAATTTTTTATCTAAAAAAAAAAGTAAAAAGTAAATCGAAAAGCCGCAGAAAAGAGAGTCAAAATCAATGAAACATTAGGGCCTTGGTGGGACATGAAGACAACCTCGAATTGGAAAGTTGTTCAGAATCAAATGATCTTTCAAATAAGGCTTACCGGTTTTACAAATTTCGACTATTTGACTATGAACACTCTTAAAACTTGTAGATCTTTTAAGCATCTTCATTGTTTGATCTAATTGTGTTTTTTTTTTAAAGTACAATAAATGATTGTACTTTTTGACAAGTTTTATATTTAAAACTGTTAAAACGAAATTTTCTGCAACGGGCATGTTTTAAATGTGTGTTTTAAATTTGAGAAAAAAAATGAACAAATCAAAAATTATATAAAACTATGGATTATATACAACTTTGGACCATTGAGATGAGTCCTCCTGAGAACAAAATATCAAACTTAATCAAAAGAATAAACAATTAAATTAAAAAAAATTATAGAATTCTGGGAAAAGCTATTCAATTTTCGTTGTTCTAATTTTTTTTCTGTGTTTCAAATGTTGACAAATTCAAAACTAATCTAAAATAAGTGAGTGGTCATGTTTCAAATATTTAAAACAAACACAAATTTAAAACAACCATTGTAGAAGTTATAAAGTAACTCAGTTTTAAATTTAGTACAGACACATATTTAAAACAAAGCATTGAAGATTCTCTTAGGGTGACTTGTCACCCAAAAACTATTTTTTCTTCATTTTTTTTTATTTTGATTCCAATATTATTGAAACTTTATGACTTTGACTTATGTTCGTATGCAGTGTGTGAGTGTTTATGAATCAAAAAATATAGGGTATCCATACAAAAAATAGGGTGACCAGGTAGGATTTCCGAAATTTACCAACTTCAAAAATATAAGTTTTTGAAATGTGAACTCAAAAACATAATACAAGGGGAAAAACTAAAATCTGAAACTTGTAAAATTTTTGTTTTTATCAATAGAAAAATTTTCATTTATTATTCACAAATGGTTACTTATAGCAAATTGTACAAGTTTCAGATTTTAGTTTTTCCCCTTGTTTTATGTTTTTGAGTTCACATTTCAAAAAATTGTATTTTAAAAGTTGATAAACTTCGGATGAAAAGAGAATTTCATTAGATTTTGGACTGTGATTTTTATTTATAAAATGTGTTTACTCAACAGGTCATTTATTCCAACTGACTATAATCAATATCGCAACGGCTTGTGAAATTTGTCAATTATTTCTTTTATGGCCAATAGAAAGAGGACACGTAAGTTATTGATACAATTATTAATACCGATCTAACTCATCTTTTGTTCTAGTCAAATAAATAAGATTTAATAAAAATCACCACATAAAACAAATAAATTTTAGCTAAATTTTCAATAGGGTGATGAGTGTGAAGTTAGCACATAAGCTAACTTTTGGTAAAAAAAATTTCAGCAGCCCAATTTCTCTCTACTGTATGAAAAATATAGTTTTTAAATTAGTACAGTATAATTGATAGAGAAATAATCATGAATACATATAAGAACGTATCAATACTACGTCATTTAATAAAATAAAGCACTATCGCCCAAAAAACTGATTTTCGTGTGCTTACCTTTGGCCACAGAGAAGTTGAAAATTTTACCTGAAAGAATTTTTTCTGTTAATGTAGAAATGTTCTTTTAGTCATAAACTAACGATCTTAGGTGAGGAAAATTTAAAACCTATCACAGAAATTTTTTTTTGTGTTAGGTTTTTCATTTTCCTCAACGTATATCGTTAGATTATGTCCCAAGGAACATTTCTGCATCAACGGAAAAAATTCTTTCATATAAAATTTTGAACTTCTCTGTTGCCGAAAGTTAGCCCATGAAAATTTTTTTTTTAAAAAGTGCGCTCGATTTTTTTTTTTGTGATAGGCTTTTCATTTTCCTCAACGTATATCGTTAGATTATGTCCCAAAGAACATTTCTGCACCAACAGAAAAAATTCTTTCATGTAAAATTTTGAACTTCTTTGTTGCCGAAAGTTAGCTCATGAAAATATTTTTTTTTTTCAAAAAGTGCCCTCAAATTTTTTTTTTTTGATAGGTTTTTCATTTTCCTCAACGTAAATCGTTAGATTATGTGCCAAAAAATATTTCTGCATCAACAGAAAAAATTCTTTCATATAAAATTTTGAACTTCTCTGTTGCCGAAAGTTAGCACATGAAAAATTTTTTTTTTCAAAAAGTTCCCTCAAAATTTTTTCTGTGATGATCATTTGCATTGCAAACGATTTATGCTTTCATTCCCATTTTTATTTGTAAGAAAGGACTAATTTTCAGTCATCTTCGAGCTTGATTGTTGGATTAGAGGCAACTTACTGGCTTTTGCTTGATGGACCTTTTCGAGAGTTGAGGCGTGCTTCTCATAAGAGGTCGTCAATTCTTCCCACGATGCGATATCCTCATCCGTATACTCTTCCTACTTGGCCTGTGCTTTTGCGTCCAGTTTTTGAAGGATGATGCAAAAAAGAAGGTTCTCACACAAATTCACAACAGTTCCCAATGAGGTAAGGGCTCAGTGGTGAGTTCGAACTTGATCCAGTAGTTGGCGGTGTTGTTCGGCATACCCCTCTGACACTCCCTGTAAAGAAAGAATTTCGTTTATGTGAGAGCGAAAAATAAGAGCGTTGTTGTCGTAACGCTCTTCTAAATTCTTCCAAACCTTCCTATTGTTCTGTTCTGAAAATGTCATGCTTGCTATGATACGTTTAGGAGCTTCACCGAGAGCTGATTTGAAAAACCGGAAACGATCGATATCAGTAAGGTCCTCATCTGCTACAATTGAAAGAATTTCCGACTTGAAATCTAGCCACTCTGTATACTAAAAAGAAATATAGACTAGAAATATTAACCCTTATCGAGTCTAAGAAGCCTAAACCTGAACACGAAAGTGGTTCCCATTCTCATAGCTCCCGTTCCAAAGTTTTTAACTTACCTAAGTTGGAAACCCTTGTTTCTCTGGCGCCTATACACTGTTTCGGGGTTCATAAGTTCTATATCATAAGTTCTATGCACGGGGTTCATAAGTAAATGACTTTGAAACTACAAAGGATTTTGAGTGTGCGTAATGAAATTCAGAAAATATGAATTTTAAGAGGAATTTTAAACCTAAGAACATCAAAATCGGAGTTCATTTACTATTTCCCTAAGCTGGGTCAATTTTGAAAGTGAATTAGATAATTTTTGATATTCTTTGTGGTTTTCGAAGTTGAACTACAAAATAATAAGTTAGCTATCAATATTTTTTAAGTTTAATGAGATGAATTTTCAATATCTTTCTCTCTGCCTCTCTGAATTTTTTATGTTTAAATGCAGAGCTGCGAAGCAGCGAAGCATCCGATGTCAAATTTTTTAATACCAAAATATTTAAAGTTTAGTGAAACGATTTTCATCTGTCTCACTCTCTTTCTCAATTTTATACTTAAAGTTAGAATGATATTTTTTATCTCTCTTTCTCTTTTAAATTCCTCTCTGTGCCTCCCTAAAAAAAATAATATAACGTTAAATACTTCAACATCAGATGTCTCGTTACTTCAGAGGTCCGCATTTTAGTATAAAAAAATAAGAAAAGCAGAAAGCAAAATAAAATATTATTTTCGAAAACTTAAAATATTGCTGCTCAGAATTTAGACATAGAAAATTCAGAGAAACACAGAGAAAAATTTAAATGAGAGACAGATAAAAATATCATTCCAGCTTTAATTATAAAATTGAGAAATCATTTCACCAAACTTAAAATATTTTGATAGCGGATGCTCCGCTGCATCGCAGCTCCGTATTTAAACATAAAAAATTCAGAGAGGCAGATAGAGAGATATTAAAAATTCTTCTCATTAAACTTGAAAAATATTGATACCTAACTTCAAAAAATAATGCCGTAGTTCAACTTCAAAAACCACAAAGAATATAATCATTTTGTCAAAAATTATCTAATTCACTCTCAAAATTGACCCAGCTTAAGGAAATAGTAAATGAACCCCGATTTTGATGTTCTTAGGGTTAAAATTCCTCTTAAGATTCATATTTTCTAAATTTCACTACGCACACTCAAAATCCTTTGTAGTTTCAAAGTCATATACTTATGAACTCCCTATACAGTGTATAGGCGCCGGGAGTTTCTGCTTCATCCTGAGGGACGTACAATTGTATGATGCTTTCCTCTTACTCGATGAATTAGCGTTCGAGGTCGTCGAAAGACGTTAGCATCGTGTTCAATCCAGCAAGCTCAATTGTATCCTTTCGATCGTTGGACGTAGCTTTGTGTCGAGTAAGGTGACCCAAAGACTAGCTCGAGTTCGTTTGCGTTGTTCCAATTCACTCATAATTGATCTGTGAAATATACAAAAAAAAAAAAACTTAAGGCAGAACCTCTAGTTCGGCAATGTATGTATCTTGAAGAAGGCAATTCAAGCCTTTAAAATTATGAAATCAGAAACAAAATGCAAACTCCCACGAAGCACGCGCAGCAGTTCGTCGATAACTGCAATAAAAAAATTTAAAGGCAGATTTTAGGTCTCTCGAATGGCAATACGTGACGTAATTTTCTTTTGCGTCCTTGAGATCACTGTCGAACGTTCCGGATCTTTATAGAACAAGAATAATTAAAATAAAGGATAACGTGGTCGGTTGCTGAAGAAAATCAAGAAGAAATAGCACTCCAAATAATCATTAACACGTGGCCTTTTTGATCCACTTTTGAATTGGGACCTGAAATTAAAATAAACCAAAAGCGCAGCGTCCCAGCTCTAATAAAATTCATATACCTTTATTTGGAAAGGTTGTTTCCAAATTTAATAAAATTTTTAAGATGAATACGATGATAATCCAGATCGCAACGCTCTAACAATGTTTGCACCTAAGATGCAAACTCCGAAATTAAATTATAAAAATAAAAGGAACACAAATTTAATTTAATATTAAAATATTTCATATAACATAAAATCAAATCAAGGTTTACTGAAGATCAATAAAGATCAATGACGTGTAATAAAGATAAATCAGGAGTTAACAAGACTAGACAGGACTATAAAAGATGTACAAAGAGTCATTGAAGATCAATAAAGAGTCATAAAAAAGACGAACGAAGAGTCATAAAGAGCAACAAAGATTGATGTTAACTTTTGAAAACTCTCTGTAGTATACTATTGTTTGCAATTTGAAAATTTAGGTGTCGTTTGTGCAGATGGAAAACTATTTTTCCCTTAAAATGGTTGTAATACTTCAGATTAAATATGAGGATGGAGGAAAAACAAAAATTTCCTCATGTCTAGTGGAAAACCTTGGAGAAAATAAATTTTCCCGGTAGTTTTTATACAAACGTAATTTTTGTTTAGGTGGGAAATTTTTATTTTTTATTATTTTTCCGTGAAAATGGCTGCAATATATCAGGTTAAATATAAGGATTGGTAGAATATAAAAGTAAGGTATAAGGATGGGAAAACAAATGCGCTAAAAGCAGTTATTTATAAGTATAATTATAGTGGCCTTATCCTATTTACCATATTAAATAATTATAGTGATTTTGGTTAGTGACTAAAAATTTAGTATATAAATAGCGTTAGACTATAAACCAAAATATAGTCCTGCTAAAGGGGTTTTATGGTCATATTATCACTATATATATAGCAATTCGTTGTCCAGAGGATAGACATATAGAAATTTTTGTTTTCCCTCCATTCTAATATTTGATCTGTGCTATTGCAACCATTTTAAGAGAAAAATAGTTTACCATCTGCACAAATGACATCTAAATTTGACATTTGCAAAAAATAGTATACTATATTCATACTATATTAATACTTTTTTTAATAAATACTTGATAAATTAAGATCTTTCCATTCATCCTAAACCCATACTTTTGGTCAAAAATAGCGGTTTTCCAACAAAATTCAAAAATTTTCCCCAAATTTCACCGAAGAGAAAATAGCGGTTTTCCAACAAAATTTAAAAATTTTCCCCAAATTTGACCGAAGAGCAAAAAAAAAATATATCACTGCAATAAAAATCTTCTGAAGCCATCAAAAACCTAAGACAGTTTATCATTTTTTTTTTTATTTTCGTAATTCTTAATATTTTTAAATGCAAGTAACATATTCAATGTTCCGAAGCGATGTGAGAGCTATCAGGAAATATAAATCGTATTTAAATCAAAAGTGATTCCAATTCTACAGATTATTTTTTACTTGATATGAAACCACCCGATGGATCTGAGAGGGCTTTTAATGGAAATTTGGTTGGTTTTTCCCCAAAGATAATGGTGTTGATAGGAACTATAGGAACTTCAATTTTACAACCACAGTCAGTTTAGGCAGGTTTCTATAGAATCGGTTGTTAAAATTTTCAAAGAATTGTCTCGAAAAATTTGGAAAAGTTTAACAAATTTTTTGTAATAAATCTTTAAAATTTTTCATTTGAACGCTCTTTTAGTAATTTGCAAGCAATTTAAATCTCTTAACCTTAAATGACTTTCAACAACTTGAATATGTTATTCAATTTTTGAGAGAAGCGCACAGAACAGCAGAAGCTCATCAAAGTATTCACACCAAGCTTTCAGAACTCGACAGTACAAAGATGAAGATAAGCATGTATCTTAGGATATATTCTAATATTTATTAATTAATGATATTTTGGATAAAAAATGTCTTTTTTGAATATTAATACCCTGTGGAATAAAGTGACTACAAAATTAGCGAACCGGTACCCCTGATTTTACCGTGACATCGCTGAGTTTAGTTGTTAGTTT
>LN483654.1:0-16973 GCA_900002565.1 Culicoides sonorensis | reverse complement strand
AGAAGATTATTTTCGTGTAATTCTAATTTTTCACTCTATTTTTAGCCTTAAACACTCATGCTGGAACCATAAAAACAAAAAAATCCTTGTTTTTTGCCCTGTTTTAGGATTTTTAATACATTTTGAGCAACAAATTTAGATTTTAGATTTTAGATTGAAAAAAATTTTTTTGAAAAATTTTTAAATTTTGTAAAAAAGCGTTATTTTTTCAAGAGCCCCATAGTCTGAATTTATCGGTTTCAAACTCCATAATTGATAATAAGCTTCAGTTTTAAAATAAATTTTTTGCTCGAAATGTATTACAATCCTACAACAGGGCAAAATACAAGGATTTTTTTGTTTTTATGGTTCCAGCATGAGTTTTGGAGGCTAAAAATAGAGTGAAAAATTAGAAATACAAGAAAATAATCTTCTACAAAATTGAAGCTGAAGTTCTGAGGATGTTTAATGTTCAGTCAAATTTTATTTTTTTTGAGGATTTTTACTCAAAAAAGTGGTAATTTTGTAAAAAAAAAACTGTTTTTTTAGGATTTTTTTGCCCTTTTTGGTGTCAAGCAAACTCAAAACCCTAGAAAATTTTAAAAACCTTATGATTTTCAATTAGTGCTATTTAATACGCGGCGAATAAGCCTAAGATGAGCTTTTTCTGAAAAGTTTTTGCCTGTTTTCCAAGCGATCAAAAAAAGCCAGTTTTTAAAAAAATTCAACCTCTTATTTCATCACTTTTTAGTACTAAAAAAAAAAAAATTCCAGATAAAAAATTTTCATAACATGGCTTGGTCTTTATGGTTAAACAGTTGTTTTTGAAAAATAACACTAAAAGCTTTTTTGGGAAATTTCTTACGATTCTTGCCATATATTAGTTGTATATGAATTTGAAAAATTAAAAGTATCACATCTCGTTTTCTTTAATATCTATCGGTTTCTTGCTTAACCCTTGGAGATCCCTAAGAAAAAGTTACGTTCGGGTCCCTAGGGTGACATGTCACCCAGAATATATGTTTATCTAATTTGCATTTACTTTTAGCTTTAAAACTTAACTTTTTATTATTCTAATTTAATAACTGGATGTAAATATTGTGTGAAGAAATATGATTCAATCAATATTAGGTCTTGAAGACTCACTTTAACGAGGCAATTATATAACTAAATAAAGGAAGCGCAAAGGGAACCGTTTATGAAGCATAGATTCTTTTTATTAAAAAATTTTGGAAAATTTGTACCCCTAAGAGTATTTTAAAATATTTATACTTTCTTCAAAAACATTATTTTTTGAAGACAGTCCGCCATTTTGAAAATTTTAAGGAAAAAAAATTTGAAAAAATCAGACATTTTGAGCTTTTGACCGTTTTTAGACTGTGAACCCTAATCCCTGAGCCCAATCATTGAGCCCAGTCCCTGAGCCTAACTTGCGAGCTAATGACTTAAAGTTCATGAGTAAACTTCTTCATCCACCAAAAGAAATCATCAATATTTTAAAATTTTCAACCGTTTTTTAACGGTTTTTAAGGTTTTGGAGGCTTTTGAGCCTAAGCCTTGAGCTCAATCTCAAAACTAATGATTTATAAATAATCCTCTATAATACTGAAAAAACCCGACCTCGCTCCGATGGGCCGTCCCGGAGTTATGGAGCTAAATGTGAGTCAGAGTGTCCGAGTGACAGAGGTCAGATTGATGGCGGACATACCGTCTGTAATAGTGCATTTACAAAACATTTACATCTTACAAAAGGAACTAAAATTGTAAAATTACATTGATAAATGAAATATTATTACAAAAATAGTAATGACAAATGTAAAAATATTACCTGGGTGACATGTCACCCTAGGGACCTATGTGTTACTTTTTTTTTTACGACCCTTTCCAAAACCCAAATTTCATTTTTTTCTATTGCTAAATTATCTTTTTATGACTCCTGACAAAGTCATGAAGTTTCAATAATATTGGAATCAAAATAAAAAAAATAGAACATAATTAAGTTCGTTTTTGGGTGACAAGTCACCCTAAGGATCTCCAAGTGTTAACTTCAATTAATTATATTAGGTTTGGTGAGAGTATTTTACAAATAATAAGATTTAGGACACCAAGCTAATACATGTTAGCATAAGAGTAAATCAATGCAACACGTGTTTAAATTTTATACTCATTAAGGATTATGCTTACCGTCCTTCTCATTCAAATAATGGTAAGCATAGTCCATACCCGTACTAAATTCACACTTTTTAATTTTACCGTGAAATTAGTGAGTTTTTTCGGTAATCAACCTATTGCCATTTTTTTTGTCTTCCACTATATTGATGTCTAATTTTCACAGATAACTCAAAAATAGTTCAGGGTAGGGGGAACAAACATTTTAAAACCTCAATTCAATTTTTTTCATCTGTACTAATTTTACAGTAAAATTAAAAGGTGTAAATTTAGTACGCGTACAGACTATGCTTACCATCTTCATGTGAATGTGTGAAATATTATTACCATACAAATGTGAAAAAATTGATTATAATAATGTTAACTGGAATCTCTTTAGAGATATGCTTGATAATTATGAATGAAAATCCATTATAAATGCTCAAAGCATCAATATAGTCATTGAAAAATTTGAAACCAGTATACTGAAATCAATTTCGTAAATCAATTACAACAAATACAAAAACCTCACCAAAGTTTCCCTCTTATATTAAAAATATGATTTCCCAAAAGAACAGACTTAGAAGAAACTATCAAAAACCTCAAAATAGATCTCATTACCTGAAAAAAGAGATTAATAGACTGCAACATGAAATCGACAGGGAAATACGCGCATTTGAAAATGAAAAGGTTTATCGTCAGTTACTTCTACATTGGAAAGTTGCAAAAGTTCTTCTAATCCTAAAGCCTGTTAAGCCTTCTCATAACGTACAGAACTATAGGCCGATAAGTTTATTGCCAAGTCTAACTTAAAATTAGACTTAGCTTAGACTCTAAGCAAAATATTTTATTTTTTATGACATTGACAGATATTCCTCAATTCACTTTTACCAAATTAAACATGTTCGCAGATGATACGAGTATCCCTACAAGTTCTATTCATCCCAGAGTTGCAATTGCAAGAACCAAAATTCACCTCAATTTTCTTTTCCATTATTTTTTTAAATGGAAAATAAAGGTAAATGGAGATAAATCGACCTTCACAGTATTTCACAATAAAAACATTCCTAACACGCTCTGATTGAGTTAAGGTGGCTCTGCAATAAATCGTGCAACAAGTATGAAAATGCTTGGTGTGACAATTGACGCTAAACTAAATGAAAACGAACATATTGATATAATAACGAACAAGTCGAAAAAAACACTAATGGCATTACACCCGTTGGTCAGGCCAAACAGTGGGTTGAACCTTATAAACAAGAGTGCAATATACAAAATTTTTAAAAGGCCACCTATGGCATTGCTGTATGGAACGTCACCAACAAAAGAAATTTCAAAAAATTCAAGTTTTCCAAAACAAAATCATACGTGCATTCCTGAACATTCGACCAAATTCCACTGATTTCAGACAGCTTACAACATGAAATAAGTGAGTTGGAATACATTGAAAACTTTGTTAAGCGACTAACACTAAATGCTTATCATAAAATAGTCTGCCATGAAAATGAATTAATAATGCAATTGACAAATGTGATACTTGAATTGATATTTTCTTTTGCTTTAGTTGATAAGCTTTGTTTTACGGTAGGATTAAGTAAGTATTAAGCATTTATTTTTTTTTATTATTTGGATGATCTGTGTTTTTCATGTTTTTGCACATTGAGAATGTCATTAGTGCTGTTATTGAAGATCACCACAGTTGATTTATTATTGAGAGAAGAAGTATTAATTTTTTAATCATTCCTGCTTGACAATGAGGGAAATGGTAAGACGAGTATTGTTAGTAAATGCACTAGAAGTATTCATGTGTTAAGGTTGTTCCTGTTATATTTAATTTAAATGTAAAGACTGTGACTTTGAATAATCATTTTACACTGGTGTACATATTATTTGTTGTACGTGTAATGGCATCACAAAATGTATGATTATTAGAACATACTTTTAGATATGTATAATTGAACCAATATATGTACCTTGAACATACCGTGTCATGGCACCTTTAAGAAAAAGTTACGTACGAGTCCCTAGGGTGACATGTCACCCAGACTATATGTTTATCTAATTTGCTTTTACTTTTTGCTTTAAAACTACACTTTTTATGATTCTAATTTAATAACTGGATATAAATATTGTGTGAAGAAATATGATTCAATCAATATAAGGTCTTGAACACTCACTTTAACGAGGCAATTATATAACTAAATAAAGCAAGCACAAAAGGAACCGTTTATGAAGCATAGATTCTTTTTATAAAAAGTTTTGGAAAATATGTACTCCTTTGAACCCCTAAAAGTATTTTAGAATTTTCATACTATCTTCAAAAACATAATTTTTTAAAGACAACCCGCCAGTTTGAAATTTTTTTAAAAAACATTTTAAAAAATCAGACATTTTAGCTTTTGATCGTTTTTAGGCTCTGGAGCCCAATCATTGAGCCCAATCCCTGAGCCTAACTTCGGAGCTAATGAGTTGAAGTTCTTTTGAGTTAACTTCTCCATCCAATAAAACAAATCATTAATATTTTAATATTTTTAACCGTTTTTTAACTGTTTTTCAGGTTCTTGAGGATCTTGAGCCTAAACCTTGAGCTCAATCTCAGAACGAATGAGCTATAAATGATCCTCATGAGCTCCTCTATTCTACTGAAAGAACTCGACCACGCTCGGATGGACTGTCCCGAAGTTATGGATCTAAATGTGGGTCAGAGTGAACGAGTGACAGAGGCCAGAGTGTCAGATTAATGGCTGACCAACCGCCTGTAATATTGCATTTGTTCTTACAAAATGAACTAAAAATGTTAAATTACATTGATAAATGAAATATTATTACAAGTATAATAAAGAAAAATGTAAAAATATTACCTGGGTGACATATCACCCTAGAGACTCGTGTGTCACTTTTTTTTTAGAGACCCTTTCCAAAAGCCAGATTTAAGTTTTTTCTTTTGCTAAATTATCTTTTTATGACTCTTGTCAAAGTCATAAAGTTTCAATAATATTAGAATCAATTAAAAAAAAATAGAACAAAATTTAGTTTGTTTTTGGGTCTCCCTAAGGATCTCCAAGTGTTAAGGTAAAAAAGCATAGGAAGTTCAAAGTGTGGCCTTGGGGCCCATAAAGTAAACAAAAGGTTAAAAATTCAAATTTTCTAAGACTTTTTGTAAGCGGATAAACCCTCCTTAGTATGTTTAAAAGATGTAGGATCAGTTTTTTTATTTTTTTCAAATTAAGAATTAAGAAAATTATTATAAGAAATAAGAAGAATAATGCAATTTTTCCCCGTCATACAAGATTTCTGTACGTATTTCTGTGATATTATACAGAACTTTCAACCGGCTGTCCTGTAAAATGTTTGTATGAAACTTAAAACTTTCATCCAAACGAAAAGTATTCACTTTTACACAAAGAACAAATCCTAGCAGTACACGGAAAAAACATATGTGTGATTCCCACATTAAATTTTTCTTTTGAGTGTATCATCCTAATAAAGTTGAAAATCCACACAATTTAAGACGATTTTACACCCTAATAGAGACGATTCCCAACTCATTTAGGTTCAAAATACACTCAAATGCGATGATTTTACACACTATTGATATCGAAAAATACCCAAATTTACACATTAGTAATAAAACACTGAATGATTTTTTTTTTGTTTTTTAATAAATTTTTTTTTTCAATTGTTATTTTAAAATAACCGTATCTTCATCGATTTTAACAATGTTTTCTATAAAATTATTCTGTTGAAAAAGTTAATATTTTTTTTTTACTTAAGACACTTTTTTTTAAATGTAATTTAAAAATCTATCATTAAAATCATACAAATAAATTTTTAAATATTTTTTTCTTAAATCGTCCCTCATTTTAGATGATTTTTTCTTTTGTTACTTTTGGACACATGTAACAATGAAAAAAATTCCGGAATATCAACTCTTATAGTGATTCTGCTATCAATTATGTGTATAGCGATATCAATTGATAACAGAATATCAATTGAGGTGGGAAACACATCAAATCATGAATTTCGTTAGGATGATTTTGCTATCAATTTAGGTGGAAAACTACTCTAATTGGAAATTTGATGCGGATATCACATTAACGTATTAAATGACAAAATGTAAAATTCTAACCAATGGGCGATTAAAAAAAGTGAATTTTGATAGAACACGATTCACTGATTTATCAATTTACTGATCTTGACTTATCAATTTTCTAAGATTGACCTATCAATTTTTTTATCTTGACAAACAAATCCTCTATCTCTATTCAACAAAAAAAAACCGACCTAGCTTTGAAGAACCATTCGGAAGTTATAGATCAAATTAGTGACAGTGCAAACTTTGATTTTCTCATTAGATTTAGCTTTGAAAGCCTAATTTCCTCCTTCTTAGTGCATTTTTATTTAACTGGTTTTTTTAGAGAGAACTCTGTTTTCACAATAAATTTTTATTTTTTTAAAGGTTAATCATGAAAAAAAACATTATCGTTTTAATCATGTAATTTTATTCAGAATTTATTTAATTTTTATTTATTATTATTATTATTTTATTTATTAGGTGATGTTTTATTAATATAATTTATGTTAGTATACTCTCTTCCGGCAAGTGCCGTCTTTTGTGAGGCTTGATATCTTTTCATTTTAGTTTGTATATAATGCTGAACCGCTAAATATACAAATTTGTATTGCGCTTCGGTTTGTACCAGTCCAGATCTTTGGGATCTTACCATTTGAATAGTTCTTTGAATATCTATTTCACATTCCATACCTAAAAATAAAGTAGAAAATTTTTTTCTAATACGGAAAAAAATATTTTGATTTATTTAAGTGACTACGGGACTACGTATACTTCTAACATATAGAGACCCTATTCGATTTCTCGCCTTTTTACTACAATTTTTAAGTGATACTCTGTGTGGAAAAGGTACTTTTGTGTGTAAAATAATAGCAGTGTAGTGTTTTTCATTCAAACCAACATTTTGAGGCTCAACTTAAGTATATATGGAGTTCTTAGATTTTTCTTAATCTGTAGAAGGTTTTTTTTCGTATACTCAAGAAGAACATTTTTCTGACAAAGCACATTTTTGTTTTTCCACGCGTTTAAAAAACCTGAAGCTTTTTTGTAGCTAATTTCAATTTCCATATAAAAATGGCACTTTTTTGATAATTTTTCACTAAAAGCTTCACAGTTTTTAAACGCGTGGAAATACAAAAATGTGCTCTGTTAAAAAAATGTTCTCCTAGTGTATACGAATAACTTTGAAGATGATTTGAAAAAAATCCGAGAATTTCTTATATACTTTTAATTGACTTCACTTGACCACTTCTACTTATATTATTTAAATGTATTTATTTAACTTATTTATTGTTCTCACTTTCACATGTTATTTCTTATTTATTTTAATTATTGTGTCTTACCACGATGCTGTCTCGAAACGAAGTGAAAGAGTTGATCAAGCACTGACCTTGATAACAGCTGCTAACCTTTGACAGTTCCCACTTAGCATGTACTATATCTAATTGTTCGCTCGTAATCTCTGTGACCCAAGTCACTTCTATCTTAAACAATAACAATACTTAAAGCCTCAAAATGGTGGTTTTGTATGAAAAACACACTTCACTGCTATTATTTTACACACAACTGTATTTACAATTCACAATAAAAAACACATCAATCTCCTATATATGCTCAAATGAAACTAAATGTAAATTTACTGGAATTGAATGTGATTTTACTAAAAAAATTTCATCAAAGAAAAAAGTGTTCACTATTACGCAAAGAGCAAATCCTAAAAGAAAGTTTTGCCCTTAACTCAATATTTTTAGGAGAGGCGGTTGATGGATCAATAAATGGTCACAAAAATTGCTGGCAAAACCATAAAAACGTTTATGCTCAATATGAGGATTGAACTCAAAGTAATGTAAAAGAGTAAAGTAATATTTCCGGAATTCGACATGCACTCATTTCCCATTATTTCCGAATTCGACATTTAAATTGATTGACCGTTAAGAAATAATACAAAAGCATAAAACATGCGAAAAAATTAAAATTAAAATCTTAAACTTGTACAATTTTCGTTCTGCATAACCCATAAAAAATGCTAGCTTTTATATCACTGCCATAATAAAAAATTGTACAAGTTTCAGACTTTAATTTGTTCGCTTGCTTTATGTTTTTGTGTTCACATTTCGAAAATTTGTATTTTTGAAATTGATAAGCTTCACTTAGGCCATTACAATTTTCCTTTTTGTTTCCCGTCGCCTCCTACTTCTTTATTTCACAAAAGTGAAGAGGGAATAATGGGAGGGAATAATAGTAATAAAATAATGAAAACCATTGAAAACCTTGAAAATATTTAAGGATCTTAAATTTTTCAAATTTTAAAAACAGTTTTACTGAATATTTTGTTAATTTTAACATACAGAAAATCCAAAACTTACTTAATTTGCTTGATTTTTTTTTTACAATAAATATTTAAAATATTTTTCACATGAAAAAATTTTTTTCATGACATTTGTTTATAAATTTTTTTTTCATCATTATTTTATTACCATTATTCATCCCTCGTCCTTCTTATTATTTTGAGCGGACTGCGACGAGAAACAAAAAGGAAAATTGTAATGGCCTTACTTCAGCTCATTAGATTTAAGACTGTGATTTTTTTTTAAAGTAGCATGTGTTTCATCTTTTTTTACTTGGAATATTTTTGTTTACATTTTGTATTAATGTCGAATTTGATCAATATGATTCCCCATTTCACACGGATATTTAAAATGTTAATGTCGAATTTCGGAAATATTACTGTATTGATAAATAAAAAAGTATTTCTACATGTAAAATCTACATGTAATAACTTACCCTCTTTATCTATATGGTCTAATATCATATCAATTACTATAAAAGTACCAGTTCTACCTATTCCAGCTGAACAATGGATACACAATGGCTATAATAAGTTAAATAAGAGGTTAACTTTTAATCTTTTCATTGAACAGTTTATATTTTTTTGGGTTAGAGAGTTAAGTAGTAAGACATAACAGAACGTATGAGATTGTCATATTTGACAAACATGATTGTATAAGCACATCAATTGAGAGCATGAAGCCAAGCCTTGCAACAATATAATTGTTTATTTATTGTAAATTATCAGACTGACCCACTCAAGGTCAAAGTAAGATATTTTACTCAAGTAGGAATAACTTTTGAACCATCAGTCCAATTAAGTGAAATTTGATTAAAAAAATAATCAAATATTAATCTTAAGAGTTTCCAGAACTTCTTGAGGAAGTGCAGACATATTTTCGTTTTTATTCACAGGCCTGCAGGTTTCGTCATTTAAAATTGGAAAGCTTCTCATAAATTATCACACAAAGAGATCGTGCATCGTATGATTTTTTTAATATTTAACATTTATAACATTTTTCTTGTTTTCAAAGACTTTCATTCGAAAGTTCAATTTATTAATGAAATTTATCAAAGTGATGCATGACAACTTTGTATAACTCATTGTGTTCTACAGTTTACATTTTTGAAATTATTTTTTTTATCATTTACGGTAAAACTACATTGATTAACACATCAAATTTTTTTGCATGCGAACGGAAAATTCTTTTGGAGTTTGCCGTTAAGGGTTTGTCTCTATTAGCCCCAAAAAATTTTAGATACATTTGAAGTTTTAGAGCAATTTTCCATAGAGTTTTAAAACCGTCTTCATTTTTATGACCCATGCAGCCTAACAATGCGTTCAAAACACCAAATATATTAGATTTCTGGAAAGGTAAGAAAATTTTCTTTGAAAATTTTGAATTTTTTTTAGATCCATTTTTAACCCTTCTAAGGATGTTTCAAGTGAAAAAATATTTTGAGGAAGGGAAATAAAGTAAAAAGTAGATTAATTTTATAAATGAATTTATTAAAATTAAGAGTTGTAAGCTCTGTGACTTTGGTCACAGGGATTACAAGAAACAATTTAGAGATATTACATGCTAAGTGGGGACTGTCAGATGTGATCATCTTATAATATATACACGCATATTTTGTATAGAAGGATACATATGATTCATCAACTCAATCGTACTGATGTATACCATGTAGCACTATAAATTATTTGGTCTTAAGTCAAAAGTAAGTAATTGTAAAAGTTTTCCAAAACAACAAAAAAAAAAGAAGACCTGGTTTTAAAACTCTATGACGAATTGCTCTAAAACTTCAAATTGATTTAAAATTTGCGGGGCTAGATAGGGACAAACGGTGAACGGCAAACTAATTTTTTATACATATAGAAAGACCCCCTTAAAGTATTTTCCGTTAGCGTGCAAAAAATTTGATCTGTTAATCAGTGTTTTAATAAATATACTAAATATTTGTGAAAAAATTGTAGCAAAACGTCTTAACAGATTCATTAAGAACAAGAATTTTCTTCAAAAAAGTAATATCACTTCACACGCTCTCTTTGATTTCACTCAAACCATCCGGAAGAGTCTGAGTTAGAGAGATACTACCATAGCTGCAAGTATAAGCAAAAATATTTACTCGATAAAAGTTTTGAATTTTTTATTATGCTAATGGTATGGTGTTTCACGCACCATGCCTTAGCAAATTTTTATTTAAGATGACAGGAAAAAAAACCCAAACAAACAACTACAAAAATGTTTAATTCAACCCACAATAAATTAAATTCAATTTAATTAAAATTTAAAATATAAAACTGTAAATATACATTAAAATTGTAAAATGACTTCAATTGTCAAATAAATAAATAAAAAATGTTTTTTTCCCATAAATGAATAATGCCTGATTACTAACTTCATGAAAAGATTGAGACAACGACAATGATTGTAAAGGTTCTGATATCAATAGCAAAATTTGATATTTTTTTCGCTTTTTCAAACATAGACTGACTCTAAAAACGTTAAATTGGAAAAAATAAACTTATTCAAAAGCAATAAATTCGTAAAATTTTGCGAGAAAGTTCGTAATTTTTACTTAGTCCAAAGTCCCTACAAAAAAAAAAAATATACTTTATTTTCTCTTCATAAGACCGCCAGTGACATCCCAAAATACGTCAACAAGATTTTTAAATCCTGATTATTTTCCACTTTGAAATTTTAAAATCCACTGATTCGTTTTTGTTTTATTAAATAATGAAATTTGCATAGAAAAGAGTCATTTTCCCTCTATATTGAAAATGCTAAATATCAAAGTTTAATCTTGTTATAAATTGGTCCTGTTGTTAAGTACCAAGTAATTTATATCGTTGAAAAGAAGGCCAAAAGAGCTAACAGAAAAGGTTTTCGGGTTTCAAATCAAAAAAATATGATACACTTTTTTTTTGTGTTTCTGCACCAATTTTTTTTTTTGATAGTTCCTATAATTATAATAATATTTACATTTTCTGATAGCTCTTTTTGCCCTCGATATAAATTACTTGGTACTTAAAGACAACTTATAAAAAGATTAAACTTTTTCATATTTAGTTTTTTCAATATAAAGGAAAAATGACTCCTTTCTATGCAAATTTCATTATTTCATAAAACAAAGACGAATCAGTGGATTTTAAATTTCAAATTAAAAAATAATCAGGATCGAAAAATCTATTTGGGAAGTTTCGGGTTTTCTGACAGACTACTATTAAACCAAGGGAGTTTCACTCACTACACAACGTACATGTATATAAGACCAACTTTGTCATAAAATTTATATTTTGAATGCGCGCGTACATAACTGTGTATATGTAGTTCCAATTTTAAAAACACACAGACGGTGGCGCATGATATTCATACAAGTGAAACCCCCTTGATTAAACAGATCTAATTTTGGACAAAATTCTTTATTAAAAAGAGACAAGTGTTAGCAATGTTTTAAATGTTTTTAAAAGACTATCTGAAACAGAAAGTTTCATCCCACTGAAATAAACATAATCCAATTGAATTGACCAACATAACAAGTAACAAGAATCAACTTACTTAGTTGTTAAGGATTAGTGATTATAATTAATATTTTTTTGAAATAACTTACCGGATTTATTCCTATTTTTTTAATATCATTCTGCCGAGCATTCACGTCATGTAGAAAATTTAATACACCCCCTGGGTTTACTGGTGTACCATGATCAGGCCAGACTTGAAAGTGGTAGTGGAAAATTTTTCTCTCTTCAGAATTCCTCCAGGAAAAATTTAATTCTCTTAATGTATAGTCAACCATAGTAAGTTCTGAAACATTCTTAACTGATGCATGACCAAACGTTGATTGTTCATTCAAATTTGGCCAATATCTTTCACATTTTCTCTAATTTAATGAAAATGAGAGTTTAAATGAGTACTATTTTCTCAAAGATCTACAATAGGGCTCTTAAAAAAAACATACTTAAGAACAAAATAGGAAGGGATAAAAAATTACAGTGATAGAAATAAAATAACTCAGTTTACAATTGAGTTATCTTCAATCTGATAGAGTTTTGTTAAAGAGAGAGAAAGCAAAAAAAATATGAAAATATTTCTCATGAAACTTGATTTCGTTTTGATAGTAAACTTGAGAGAGGGTTCATTTGAATAAGAAATCAATCAGACAGAGTTCTTTAGAGAAAAAGAGAAAGAAAAAAAATATGAAAATTTCTTCTCATCAAACTTGAGTTCGTTTTGATGTCAAATGCTCCGCTGCAGCTACGCATTTAGAGAGGGTACATTTGCAAGAGAAATAATCAGACAGACATTTCTAAGAGAGAAAAGTAGAGAAAAAAAATATGAAAATTTCTTCTCATCAAATTTGAGTTCGTTTTCGTTCATTAGAAAGAGATAACAATCAGGAGAGTTTTTTAAAGAGAGAAAGAGAGAGAAATAAAATATGAAAATTTCTTCTCATCAAACTTGAGTTCGTTTTGATAGAGAGGGTTCATTTAAAAGAGAAAATAATCAGACAGAGATTTTTAAGAGAGAAAAGTAGAGAAAAAAAGTATGAAAATTTCTTCTCATCAAATTTGAGTTCGTTTTGTTATAGAGAGGTTTCATTTTACAAAGAAAACAATCAGACATAGTTATGTAAGAGATAAAAAGAGAAAAACAAAAAAAAAAAAAATTTCTTCTCATGAACCTTGAGTTCGTTTGGAATCAAATGCTCCGTTGTGAGAGATTCTTTTTGAAAAAAAATATCAAAGCGAGCGAGAGAGTTATTAAAGTAGAGAGAGAGAGCTTTTAAAGTAGAGAGAGAGATAGATAGTGATCATGAAAATTATTTCATAAATCCAATTTGAGATGGTTATAGTGGTAACAAAAGTAAATAGCCCTGATTTACTTGAAGTAATTTAAATACTTTCAATCAAAATAGTAATTGATTGTGCAATACCTTGTTTGACCAATACAGTAATTTTTTCGTGTTTTCTTCGAACCTTAAAATCGATTTCACAAGTTTTTTTTATACAGGAACAAAAAAAATGTTCGTCTACGATTTGTTCAAAATTGATTCTGAATCGAAATCCGGTTGGAAAAAAAATTTTTTTTTTTAAGAACCCATTGGACACGTTGTATTTTTTTGATCCATAAACACTCCAACACTAAATACGAACTTAAGTCTAGAACATACTTTGGGTCTCAGATGAACCGTTCGGACGCTACAGAGGTTCAAAGGAAATAGCGCGACTCCAAGAGAAAACTTGTAATAAGAGAAATCTGTGATGTGTGAAAGTTGTTCAGAATCATGAGAAGAAAATTTTGGCATGCACCTAGTATGAAAAAACATTTATCCAATATTTTTGAGAAGAATCACAGAAATATTCAAAAAAAAAAAACAATAAGCCACTAAATAACAATAAATTTGCGTATTTATATTGCGCGCATTCCACAAAATGTACCATTTCGTTCGCATTTTTCAATTGTTCGCTTTTGAGAGAACGAGAGAATTCTCTCATTCATATACGAACGTATCTATACACGAATCAGTTCGCGAAATGGTATATTTTCAAATGTAATAGCAATAGATTTCTCTTTCTCTTAAATTCACTATAAAGAATGACCTTTTCCCTTATAAGGAGTACCTCTTATAGAGAGTACTCACTTTAATAAAGAGTATTCACTTTAAAGAATTTCCTCTGTACATATGTCATAGGACTGAAATTTTCATGTTGTATGAAATTTATTTTCCTGTACGAGTTAGATATAGCGTGTCATAAAATGTATTAAATTAACTCACTTTCCCCCTTTCTACTTCTTTTGTAGTCATTACAATAACTCTTATATTTTCCTGCCATATCATATTCCAAAAATCCTGTATTGTTGAAGGAAGACATCCTTGCGTTGCTATATAAACTTTTGAAGAACAGTGACTGGTTTTATGAGGAAACAATATATCTTTAGCCTGTATAAGAAGATAACAAATGAATTAAGTTGAAAATAGATATTCTAAACACTACCTGATTTGATAGTTCACTACTCTGAGAGTTTGTATCGTCTGTTAATTCATTATATTCGATTAAATGTTTAATATAATTCGCATTTATATATTCGGACCCAGGTAATGATTCATCCACATCTTTTAATTTTACTCTTGTGTGATCAACTAAAAAGTTTTAAAAGAAATCAGTTAATTTAATGAGTTTTTTTATTTTATGAATAATTTTGTATCAACTAACAAAATTGATGCTATTAAGAAAAAAGAGATTATTATTATGGGACTTGTCCATAAACTTGAAGCCGGATTTTGGACAGGTTATCATAATAAAAAAATAGAATACAAGTTTGATCATTAGGCACGAAAAAAATATGCATTCAAAATGACGTTTTATATACCTAAAATATGTGCTTAAAATAAGAAAATATGTGACAAAATGTGGATTTAGTAATAAAAAATTTGTTAAAACTCTGAAATAATTACGCAGAGGGTGTAAAATTTTAATTTGATACATTAAATGACACTTTTACCGTTTAAATTTCCTCAAGTCTCAAAAAGATTTAAAATAATTCTTGAGCGGCACAAATTTTTATTTAGAATGTACCACAAATCTTGACCTTTTCGGATTTTTTTTTTGATGAAAATGAAGAGAAACTATCCATTGCGATAGTTTCGTGTTTGCTTCAAAAATTTATTGATTATGTCCAACTGATTTAAAAAGAAATAATATTTTTCTTTCTAACTAGTCAAAAGTAAAAATCTTTTCAATTCACAACGTGCTGTTCGAATTTGAGATTTACATCTCAGTAACGGAATTATACTCCATCATATTATTTTAACTCAATATATACACATGAGAAGTCAGATAAGATTCTTAGGACAAGTTAAACCAAATAAAGCGGCCATCCTCAAAAAAAAAATTAATTTTGTAATATAAAACGGTATCTTTTGCAAATTTTAGTGTTAATTATAATTTGTATTCTTAAGAATCATTTTCGAAAGTTTTCGGTACTGTTAATTTATCAAAATATGATTTTAAACGAATTTGAATCAAACTTGCTGTTCTTCTGTTAGGAATTTAGCCTAATCTGAGTAAATTTTTAAGAAAGTTTTTTTATTTGTTCAAAAATTTAACTTAACTTATTAAATATGCATTTATTGAAAAATATTATTGAATTGAAATTGATTATTGGAAGCTATTAAGAAGTTATGATTATTTATCAGATAAGTGGAAACGAAGGGCTAGATATGTCCGACAATAAAATAAAATACTCAAAAAATGTCAAAACTTAAAGTTAATTTCTAATCAAAATAGAAATTAATATCCTGATTTTTTATTCCGAGGTAATTTTAAACTTGAGCGTTATACTTCAATAAAATATTTATTTTTTTCCAAAAAATACATGGCTATAAATATAATATGTATGAGTTCCAAATCAAAATTCTTTCAATTAATTATTTATATAATATTTTGAATATTTAAATTATACTCACAAGGTAATATATTTTTATATCTATTTTTGTTACGATTTTCAAATTTTTGTCCAGCATTTCTAGCAAAGTTGTGCCGACATTCTTGTTGTTGCAAACTTTCAAATTCTTCCCAAAATCCACCTTTTCCATAAAAATTGCTTAAGTTTTCTCTTTGCAACTGTTCAACTCGAGCATCAATGTCTAAAGCAGTTATTCGTGTTGCATTAAACGGTTGTCGTAAATGAACAATAGTACCACATTTTTCTACCATTGGGTTTGTTTTATAATAGTCAATTAATTCGCTTAATGAAGTAAATTTGACACCACCGCCTATATCAAATTTTTTTTCCTGAAATGAATGATGTAAGTCTTGAATATTATTTAAAAATATTTATAACAGTATATGAATAAAGTTTTTAATTATGGGTTTATAACTATGCACACCTGGGTTTAATATATCGCTCTATACATATAGCCTGTTTATAAGCATAGGCAGTGTCTTTTATACATGGAGTGAGCGATATGTTTATTTTAAAATCTTATGCATATGTTTTGAAAAAAGATGGATCATATTTTATAGGGTCAGTTCCATATGAATCGTACTGAGTGTGGAATTCATAGTTTCCGATTTTATTTATACGCTCATAGTAGAAAGCCCTATTGGTCTCCATAACAAAAATACCATGATATATATACTTTTCCCATGGGTTAACCCATTAAGACGTATTTTAGGTTTTAGCTTCAAACCCCGTTCGGCATCATAAAACATAAAACGGACATTTAAAAATGAAGAAAAATATACAATTATAATACAATTTTAATAGTTTTAGAATAGTGTTTTAATAGTGTTTAAATGTATTCTTCAAATGCAGAATAGACAAAAAATGGCAAAATGATAGTGTTTTATCTTGTGTAAAATTTTTGTTGTTATTCATTTTAGAAAAAATCTAAAATATGTTTTGGAAACAACAGAAATATATCTTCAAGAATCTTA
>LN483655.1:163266-190487 GCA_900002565.1 Culicoides sonorensis | reverse complement strand
AAAAACACAAATTAATTTTCATGTCCGGGACTGGAACCGAGCCCCCGTCGCAGGATTCTTACCAGCCATTTACCCAACTCGGTCAACACTAAACCTAACTTTTACAAGACGATCGACTGCGGCCTTTCTGGCATTTGGCAGATTGCCTGTATGGCCAATTCGCTACTGTTACACAGGTGTTATTTGAATGCTAGTCGAAACTGAATTGTTATCTATAAGACAAAGAATTTTTAAATACATTCTAGATAACAAGTTACAACAACCCGAACTTAGTGTCATAGATATGCTTGCCATATCATGCCATATTGAAGGTCGATGCCAAACCAAAACACACTTAGGAAAACCTCCACAACTTCTCAAGAATCTGATCGGAGCAAACACTTGAAAAGTTTTGATGGATGTTTGAATGAAGATCCTGATCATCTGAAGTGTCTTGAAATGTTCTCATGTTTGAAGCAACATTTGCACTTAAGATCTTTTGTTATGTCAAAATCTGTTCAAGTCATCATTCAATTCATTATCAAAAGAGTTTATCGCGGATTGTACGGTGCAGTGGTTAGCGTGTTGGACTATCAATCTTAAGGTTGACAGTTCGATTATCCCATTAAACTTTACAATCTTAAATGTCCCTCTTTGTGGCTACTCAATTTGAGTTAAAGGCTAGATAAAGATGACGATTTCTTGGGATGACAGGATAAAAGCTAAGTTCCTCGGATGATGATAACGGGTTTGCACAATGGGCTCGTCTAGAGGCCTGAGTGCAGGCTTAATAGTCGCCTTAAAAATCTGATTATAAGAGTTCCAACTTAGCCAAATTTTCTTAAACACTAATGATCTCATTTATTGCCAATTAAAACATGGCTTCCACAAACATTTTCACTTTCAAACTCGTTTTAAGTTTCGAAATTTGAACACAAATCAACTTCTGTAAACTCTTTAACACACAAATTACAATCAAAATTTCATAGTATTAACAGAAGTTGTTTAACAGACATCTAATATCTTGTTAATTGATGGACATGCGTAATAATCTTCAATAAACACCTTAAACAAGTTGTAATAGTTTCTCAATTATTATTATAAATAACTTTCATTATTATTATATTTATTAAGATTTTTTGTTAATAATATTTATAAAAAAAAAATCTATCGAAACTATCTGTGAAAAGGCGTTGACTCATAAAGTTTTGTGTCTGTGCACGTGTGTGTGTAATGAAATGTATTTAGGAATTAACTCTGTTATGCATATTTTTCTTTAAAATCATTAATAGCATTAGAATACAAAAAAAAAAAAAATAATATTACAAGTCTAAAGTGAAGGCGATAGTAAAAATAACAATAAAACAAGCGGTACTCAACATGTGTACTTAAGCCTTTTAAAGTCTTGTACAGTTGATTAAAAAATATATAATTTAAGTCAAGTGGTCAAGTGTATTCTGTTTTTGTAACAATAACCATTGTGTATGTTTCTTTTTTTTTTGTTGAAAATGAATATGGTTTATGGTAATAGAATTTCTATTAAAAGAAAAAAAAATAATAAGAGAAGACGAAGAAATTACATTAAACCGTTTTGACATAAGTTCATATGAGCTTATTGTTTTGTGGCTCTTCTTCGCTTAACTCTTTTCAGAAAAACTCCAAAAAAGAATAAATATGAAGGTGTGCTTAAACCTGTTGTGTTTTTTCTCTCTCTCTTACACTACATACCGTAAATTTTTTGATGTAACTCAATAGAAATTTTTTTATATCATTTCTTCAGTGATGAGCTAATGATCTTATGTTAGAGATAAATAATAAGTGGTATTTTTATAGTTCAATTATTATGTTTTTACTCGTGATATATGAATGAATGAAGTACCTGATCAAAATGGAATACTTTTAAGAAATGGAATTCTTTTGAGAATTCGATATGGTTGATAAAATTCCGACGCTTATTCAAGTAATTGCTTAATAAATATTTTAATTTATTATCTTTTGTGGTTATCGATTTAATAAAAAGAAAACAACAAAGATCACGCCTTATGATTTAATTTGAAAGGATTTTTTTTCCAAATGAATTGTGAATTATTTGAAGTGAAACAGAATTATATAGGCCGATGACCAAAGCCGAGCCTTACTTTTCAGAGTCAATCCCGACGTCGACCGTGTTGCGAGTTGACTTAAAGCCAGATGAATCAATAGTTTCGAAACAGAGTTAAGGACGCTTCAAGTAAAAAACTGGAAAGAAAAAGCGCAAAATAGCCAAATCTGGAATCAATTCTTGACCAAGTCAAATCATGGAAACGGTTGTATGACTGGTTTCGGATTGTGGACCTTGATCATTGATATCCAAGTTCTATGATCGCATAATTGTTCGTTACACATGAAATAAATGTTCATTTCCTTTGTAAAATAACGCTATTGCGTGAAGATTAATCTAATTATTTATAAGAGTAAATAAATTTTGCGTGGAGACTATCACACAAGTGCATTTCACCGGCTTTCTTTGTTTCTGTTACATGTGTATACAAAACTTTAAAGTCAGTAGCATTATTTTATTTTTATCGTTCAAAAAAAAAAAACGTTTGAAGTCTCTTTTTATTTTATATTTTTCATTTCATTTCAACTTTTATAAGTGAAAGAATAACATTGAAATATATCTCATAAGGTACCTTAACGCAACATTATTAATGAGACCCATTTTTGCATATCAAGTTCCTACTGTTTTATGCTTCTGCCTTTTATTTTAGTTGATCATTAACAATGAATGTATATTTTTTTGATAATTTATCTCTTTTTTTATGTGGCATTGTGGAGAGACTCAAAACCTATAATAAAATAAAACAAAAAAAAAAGTATATTTGATAATTTCATGCTGTATATAACTGAAACGCATTATGACTTTTTACTACAATAAAACATAGAATGAATGAAGATTTAAATAAACATCAACCCACACACTTTAATCTCTTTAAGGATTTAACTAAAAGCCTCGGTGTATTTCATAGACAAAAGTAATGTAAGGTCGGTGCATGATAAAAGAAAGAAATGTGAAACTATTAAAAGAGATGAAATGAAATGAAATTTACTGTTGTTTGCTTCTTGTTTTATATGCGATAATTTGTCATTTTATTATTATTTATTATTTATTTTTCAAATGTGGATACACAAAAATACATACAAGTAAAAGTACAATAATACTTTTTTTTGAAATAATACAATTGACTGTCATTGGGTGGTCGTCGATACATAAACTTTATTGTTTAAATACAATGTTAGATTAGGAATTATAGAGTACAAGGTGGATTTAAGCATGATTATTGTCAGCAAGGTATTATGATGCTTAAAATGGTAAAGTCATTGATCAAAATGATAATTAATGAGAGGAAATGGAACGCAGGTTTTTGAACAATATTGTGGCAGAAATGCAAAAATAGAAACAAAATTAATACTTTGTTTGGTATGGAAATTTTATTGTTTTTGTTTAAGATACCAATTGAGTAACTTTTAATTGAAAAATAAATGGTGAATTGAAATTTGCTGAAATTAACGAAGAATTAACAGAATTGTTATTAAATTTTCGTCCATGTAACTAAAATGACCTGAATAGACTTAAAATTTCTTCTTATGAACCGAAAATTTCTGTTTAATACAAATGAAAATTTATGATGATTTTTTCCCCTAAATTGACAGGTAAGCCCTGGACTTAGATGAACCAGTGAAATTAAGAATTTTAAATTTAATTAACATACATACAAATACTTTATTTATCTTGAAGCGTTTTACAAATTATAAATTACATGGAAAGTTAAATGGAGCTCTAGCAATAGCTAATACAACACTTATCTAATTATAAACAAATATGACATGATATTCTATGAAATGAAATGAAAATGACTAGGAACTTAAGCTAATGACTAAAACTAAAAACTAAAACTAAAAAATAATTCAAAGGTGGCATGCGAGTCCAGTTGTAAGTGTTCCGGATGGAACACTGGTGGCATTAGCGGCATTTCATTTTGTTTAGGTATCCACGGCATGAAAATAAAAGAAAACATTTTTGATTTTTTAAAGCCAGGCGCCAAGAGTGTTCAATTTAAAAGTTATGTTGACTCACCTGCAGAGTCAGCAGGTATGCTGACTAATTTTGGATAAATTGCAGTCTTTGTTGGTATCTCTCTCTGAGTCTTTGGGAAAATTCTGTTACCATTTCTATATTGTTGTTTCGATGGAGCTCTATTGTGGGCGTGTACCAATCAAGATTGAAAATCATTTTCAGAATTTTGTTTTGGAGTGTTTGTATTTTTTTGATGTTTGATTTGGCTATTTCGTTGTGTAATGGACAGGCGTATGTGTATATGGGTCTTAATGCGGCTTTGAATATTAAAATTTTGTTGCTGATGTTGAGTTTGGATCTTCGGTGGATTAATGGATATAGAAGTTTAATTGCGTTGTTTGTTTTTTGTATGATGTATTCTATGTGTGGTTTGTATGTCAGTGTTCTGTCGATGATTAATCCGAGGTATTTTGCTTCTGAGCTCCATGGTATTTCGTTTCCATCAAGCACAAACGGTCCGTGAGGTAATTCTCTGATGCGTCGTCTTGTTACCAAGAGAGCTTGAGATTTGTTTGTGTTGAGGTTGATTTTCCATTTCTTGTAGTAATCAATAAATGAATGTGCTGCGTTTCTGAGGCTTCTATGATTGCTACTCCAGTTGCTGTGACCACTTATGATGGCAGTGTCATCAGCGTAGAAGGCAACAAGGCAGTCTGGTGGATTTGGCGCATCAGAGATGTAGATGTTGTAAAGTGTGGGGCTCAATACGGCACCTTGAGGCACACCTGATGTGATATTGCGAGTAGTTGACATTTTATTTTCGACTTTGACTTGGAATTTTCTATTATCAAGGAATGAGTTGATGATTTTTATTAAGTATTTTGGGAATTGCAGGAGGATCATCTTATTAACCAGACCTTTGAACCAGATTCGGTCAAAGGCTTTCTCGATGTCGAAAAACAGGATGCCGGAGGTTCGTTTTTGACTGAGGTTGGATTTTAACGGTTGAAGTACTCTCTGCAATTGACCCGTAGTTGACCTAAACTGACGAAATCCATACTGCGAATCTGGTAGGATGTTGTGATTTTCGAGGTGCTTATTGATTCTCATCAAAATTACTCTCTCTAGGATTTTAGATAGGCAGCACAAGAGACTTATCGGCCGGTAGCTTGTCAAAAGCGATGGATTCTTCCTCGGTTTTAATATTGGGATAATTGTGGCTTTTTTCCAGTGGTGTGGAAAGTATCCCAATTTTAAGCAGCAACATATTATAAAGTTTAAGAAGACTACGGCTTGATGTGGAAGATTTTTAATTAGTGTGTTGTGTACTCTGTCATTTCCAGGTGCTTTGGCCCTCTTTAATTGTTTTATGTACGTCCCTGTTTCAGTAACTTCAGGATATTCAGGAGTTAATGGTGTTGGAGTCGATAAATAATCATTTACTGAGGTGTCTATTGATGCCGTGAATTGTGTGTCAGAGTTCATGAGTGGGTTTTGATGGAACTCGTAAAATTTATCAGCCAATGCCTCACACTTTTCTTCTGATGTGAGCAACGTTGAGTCGTCATTTGATAGAGGTGGAATCGCACGGTTTTTGTTTTTGAGGAATTTTGCAATTTTCCACAGACTCTTTTTGTTATCATCAGTTGGAAGGTTTTCGAGTCGACGCGACCAATTGTCGTTCCTTAGCTGTTGTGTGCCTCTTCTTATCTGTGCCGTGAGCCTGTTGACTTCGGTTTTGATGTACGGGTCTCTATTTCGTTGCCATTCGTGTCTAAATACTTTGCGAAGATCAATTAACCGTTTGAGGTGGTTAGTTAGGCGTATTTGATATTTGTAGGGAAGAACTAGTGGGACACATTCATCTTGTGCTTCTAAAATGCCGTTTGTCAGTTTTGCTACCATGTCATCGACTTGTTCTATTGAAGTTATTTGATCTATGTTTAAGGCGCCAAAGTTCAGTTTACTCAAGAGGACACGCTGAAAAGATTTCCAATTAGTCTGATCAAATGCTCTAACATATCGATTGTTGTTAGAGATACTGGCATTTGAAAGATAGATGTCAGTCAAAACAGCATTATGATCTGACCCAAGATATTCACACTTCAGATCGGAAAACTCAAGAAGTGAGTTGGTAATCATGATGTCGATTGTTGATGGTGATCTGTTGGGGTCCTCAGGATAATGTGTGGGGGAGTCAGGTAAGGCTATTATGAAGTCACTGTTCATATATTCGTTATACAGTAATCTGCCAGCAAGATTGCTAGATCTGCAGTTAAATTGTCTGTGTTTTGCGTTGAGATCGCCACAAATGAAGTAAGACGAGTTGTTATGATAACGAGTTATACGACGGATGTCATTTATGAAGTGTTGTCTAATGAGCTCTTGGTTTTGGCTGCTCCCACTCCCTGGTAAGTAGGCAGAGTATATATTGATTTTACTATTATTTTCAGTATGGATTTCGATTCCTATTGTTTCTAAGTGCCGCATATTAAGATGGGGTAGTAAGTTATGTTTTAAAGATTTTCTTACTAGAATTGCAACGCCACCGAGCCCGTCGCGAGATCTGTCGAGCCTGTATATTCGATAGTTAGGATGTGATAGTAGTCTGTCGCTAGGATTTAAAAATGTTTCGGAAAGACATACTACTTGAATTTCGTTTGTTGTGATGAAGTGATATAATTCTACAATTTTGTTTTTAATACTATGTGCATTCCAGTACATGATTTTTAATAACGAATTGGAGTTATCCATTGATGGCATACTTTTCAAGAATTAGAGAGAGGCTTTGAAGTTGATCAAATTTTGATTTACTGGACCTACAAATATTTATCATTTCTCTAAATATTTGCATCAACTGACTTGGTGAAAATAACGTTTCTAAATTTAAATTTTGCGTTTCTGAATTTAAATTTTGCGTTTTACTTTGCGTTGTTTGATTGGTTCGTGTCCAGGCTTGACTAAATGGATGTGACAGCTGTGGTTGAGTTGTAATTGGACCATTGTTTACGTTTTCATCACGGTTCAATCCTGGAAATTTCTTTTTATAATTATTTAAATCGTTCGTATACCTGTTTTGGCGAGTGGTCCGCTCTCTCTGAGCAGCTAGTTGACGTCTTTCTTCTGCCAGTTTTAAACGGAAAGGGCACTGCTTGAAGCTAGAGGTATGATTTGCATTGCAATTCGAACATTTGATTTTTTCTTCTGGTATTTTTCCAGTTTCGATGTTGATGAATGGACAGAGTTGGGATTTATGGGGTCCCGCACAACGGACACACACTGGATCCAGGGTGCAGTTGGCCGACGCATGTGTGAATTTTTGGCAATTGTAGCATTGGGTTGGACCATTTGATCTTTTGTAGTAATCAAAGAATACATGATAACCGAGAATTCCAGTCACTTGCCTCAGAACGTTAAGGGACACGTCATCAGTTTTACGGAAATATATCAGGTAGTTTGCTTGTTCGGCATATAGCTTTTTTGTGATCTTCATTAGTTTAACGGCAATTGGTTTGATCTTAAAGACAGCAAATATCTCGGCTTGAACTTCATTCACGTCGGTAAGAGGTAAGCCATACATGACAAATCTGGTCATTCTATCTTCATCACGTGTGAATGTGGTGTATTTTGCTTTGACTTCATCCAGGTAACTTCTCATGAGCTTATGCTCTTCATTGTTGGTTAGAAATATTTTAACTCCTTCTTTCGTGATTCTTCTGTAGATGCTGGATGGATTGACAGCTTTTTGTGCTTTAAGTTGGTTGTTCACTTGTGTGAAGTTGGTGTTGGGTAAGATGATCGGAGGTGGCCGTTTATCCTTCAAAGTTTTAGGTTTTTTCGATTTTGTCGGTTGGATGTTTCCTGGGTCATCATCAGATAGTGTTTCAAATGAGTTATTTGTTGAAATTGAGCAAACCGACACATTATCACCGTCGATGACTTTTTTTGGTCGACCACGTCCACGTTTTTTTGCAATGGGAACCGTAAATCCGTCATTATCCACGTTATTTAGAAACCCCGGAGGTATCCCCGAAGCTCCCGGTGTATCCCCGGACATTAATAACAGGAATAATTAAGTAAGTACAATAAACAATTTATTTTTGTGAGAAAATACAGAAAATATATCGCACGATATAGATTTTGCTTCCAACCGTTAAGATGGCGGGTAGCGAACGAAATTTAATTAAATGATGTCAAAGTAAAATATGAATATATGAGTTTATCCCTGCAGCACAGTAAAAAGTGAATCAAGAGGAAGCTGATAGTTTATCATTAAAGCTACGTATTAAAAATACTATTAAAATTGCCTTTTATGGTAATAATTTGTGAGAGTTTTTGTGATAACAAGCTTTATCACCTAACTAACATGATTTTTTGTTTAATATAAGAATACACGAACTTTTGAAGGAATTCATTCCAGTTTTCAATTTGAAATAGTGAACAGTTTATAAAGAAAAGTAAAAATTGTAGAATTAAAGTGATTAAAAAAGTGAGTGACAAGAAAAATGATTATTCATGTTCCTGTTTTTATACTTTTTCTGCTATTGTTTGACCACACCCGTGCTCTTCAATGTAAATTAAATGGAACAGTTTGTACTTTTACTGGGATTCAAACAACTGAAGCCTCTTCTTATTTTAATCCAAGTGCAACAAACAATTATGAAGTACAAGAAGTTTATTTTGAAGATTCTACAATGTTAGTTTTGAGTAATGAACTGTGTAAGGCGTTTCCAAAATTGAAAAAATTGGAAGCTGATAAACTTTCAATGGAACGGATTTCTAAAAATGCTTTACATGAGTGCAAAACTTTAGAGACAGTGACATTTTGGACAAATAAATTGGAGAATATTGTTCCAGATCTATTCAAATACAACGAGAAGTTGACTGGAATTAATTTTCAAAAGAATCTTTTTAAAACGATTGACTGGAACGTGTTCAAACCTGTTAAAAATCTCGAATGGCTGTCATTATCTGAAAACTATTTGACTGAATTTGCAGTTAGTCAACTTCCAACATGGACGAGCTTACATACATTTTATATATTTTCAAATGATTTAACTGATTTAGATGACAAAGCATTGATCCAAAAGTTTCCAAATCTCAAAGAAATTTACATGCATAACAATTTATTTGACTGTGATCGTTTGCAAATCATCATTGATACGTTAAAAAACAACGGAGTACAAATACAAGAATGGCAGAAATATATAAAATATCGCAATTCAAATCTCACAACGATTGAAAACGTTGAATGTGTTAGTCCACATGTTGCAAGATTGATTAGAAAAATAGAAGCGTTATCTTCACACTCAAATTTAACCTTAATACAGCATCAGGACAAATTAAATGAAAATGAAACAAAAAACTTCTATCTGATGATTGCAGTAGGGATTTCACTTGCCCTTATCTTAGTTCTTGCAGTGACTTTGACTGTTTTTGCTGTTGTTCAACACAAGAAAAATAAGAACATACCTGAACTATTAGGTGGAGAGTTGTATTATGGCCCAAATGAATTTGGAGAGTATCAACCACCAATTCAACTTAAATAATTTAATTAAAATTTTTATTTTAAATTGAAGTCTCAATAAAGTTTAGATTAAAAAAAATCTTGTTCTGAATAACTTATAAAAAGTTTTAGCTTTATACAACTGCCATAATTAAAAACTTTACAAATTTCAGATTTTAAGCATTTCGCTTGTTTGAGAGTTGGAATTTAATTTCCTCAAATGAACCAAAATGAAAAGAATTGATATAAAATTTCCTCAAACGAACCGAAAATTTCTTTTTCACTTTTAAAGTCACCTTTGATAAAAAAAAAACTAATCACAAATAATCAACAAAGTAACATAAGGTGTGGTAATCAACAAATTTAAATATGACCACGTTTTCCGATTATTTTTTTTATTGTTCTCAATCAACCACAATTTTAATCCCCCCCTTCTTGTCTTCTGTATAAATCATAATTAACTTGATTATTGTTCGAAACAAAAAATAACAAAGTTCGACTATGGACAGAACAATTTGTTAAACAAGTGTTTTAAAGCCAGTTTAGCTCTGTGACTTTATTTGGAGTTAATACTTATTTTTTTTTTGTTTTCTTGTGGTGATTATAAGATAAATAACAGCATTGAATGAAGAATAATGTTTTCTTTCTTAACTATTAACAATAATAATGATGAAAAAAATATATGAAAAATAAATACAAAAGAATAAAAAAAAACAAATCATATAAAAGGGCAAAGACACGCGTTATAACGTGTGTGGGTTTTTCTTTTTAATATAAATTATTATTAAAATAATAATGTTTTGATACTTTCTCGTTATTTTATTACTTGAATATGATGATACTCGTATTTTCTCAATGTAACACTTGAAATGAGATTTTATGAAACGATGAAGAGTCAAAACTCAAAAAATACTTGAATTTCGCCAAGATTGAAATCGCTGTATAATTTTTGCGATTCCCAGATTCAAATTAAATTAAATTTCTGATAACTGTCCTAAATTTCATTCTAAAATGTGATAATGAAGGTTAAATTAAAAAATTAAAGAAAATAATAAATAATGATGATGATTTTTATGAATTTTATACTTTCAAATGCCTTTTCTTCTTCGTCTTCATCTTCAGTAAAGTGAATTTTTATTTCCTTATGTAACAAATGATAATAGTAATGAATGAGATGTGTAGGCGACTAAATGTAAGCGAGGCCTATTGTTTGCCAAAAAAATAAATATAAATTTTTTTTGAATATAATTTTTTAAGAAAAATAAAATGATTATGGATTAAATTACAAAAAAAAAACATTCAATTTAGACAGGTGTGACAAATGTGAAATTATTGATGAACCTGTTTTCATTATTACACTACTTAAAAAAAAATGTTAAAAAATCACATTTTTCAATGTATCTTCACTTTGAACGTATAAGAAATATTATCATATTTTAGGGTGTTGTCATCTAAACAGCTTGTCATGACCTTCTGATTTCACCAAAAACACACATCAATCTCGTATGTGAGTGGGTGACACGATTGTTTGTTCCAAAATGTAATAAAAAATGTATTAAATTTATTTTTTTGTGTTGTTAAATTTCTTTGACCTGCAGTGAAAACAAGATTTTTGTTTTCTTATGTGAATCAAATTTGGAAAATTTTGAAATCAAACACCTTTAGTGTGATTTGACGATGATACAGGTCAAAGATCGTCAACGACATTATATTGATTTGTTAGACCACTTTATGATACTAATCAAGTAAGTACCTGTCTTGGCAAAAAAAAAAAGATAAACACTAAAAATTTACAAGTCATGGATATCAAATTATGTTTTTTTTTCTTCTCTTGAATGGATTATAAATTTAAAGGCTTGTCATGATGTCATATCAATTTTTTAAATATTTTTTTTGTATATTTTTTTATGAATGAATTCACCTGTTAAATTTTTTTGTTGATAATAAAATTAATAATAGAGAAAATACAAATGATGATGAATATGTAAATTTAACGCATGTGCTAATCAAAAAGTATCCGGTAGCAGATTTTAAACTATTGAGGATTAGAGGTGATTACATTAAAAAAAATGTTTGGAACATCTTCAAATTCGACTTAAGTAAGTAAAATACTTTGTTTCTTGACTTGAAATTGAATTTCAGCTAAGATCAGATTGATTGAAAATTCTCTGAAAATGAAAATTCTCTGGTGATTATCATATCTTATCAGATATCAATCGTGTTTAAGGTCTCATTTCTGACAGACAGACGAACACTCAGTTGTTGTTAACTTGCTCATGACGTCTAACTGCAGGGGCAGATTGAAAATTATTAACGGCCCTGGCATTCTGTATGATTTGCTTTAAAACTTACGCTAAACTTAACTTTTACAAGACGATCGACTGCGGTCAAATTATGAGGGAGAGAGAAGCGGTTAAGAAGGAATTCTATCGTTTTCTTTCGTTGACGAGTGAGTTAGGTAAGTATTGATTTTCTTATCATTATCCTTCAGCTCATTCAATTCTGCATATTTTCGAACTCCTCTTCAATCATTATTTAACCCATTTTTTTGTTTAAACCTGACATTTATTTGCACTTTTAAAGATATTTTATAGTTTTTAATTACAGTAATCAAATACTTTTGTTTTGATTGATTTACAAACAAAAAACAACCTCAGAGTAAAATATAAAAAAATTCCATACCATCATCATTAATATACGTGTTTTGCAACAAATTATCCGTGTCCTCTCCTCCATAAATTAATAACCAAAAAAAAAACATTATAATTATTAATCTTTCATATATGCACTAACTTAATATGTATCATAATAATGTTAATGATGCCCGCCTAATACAGTTCCTTATGTTTCGATTTTATTTTATTTTATTTCGAATTTCTTTAAAAAAATATTTAAAAACAACAAAAAAAGTTAAGATATACTTTTTTTTATGTGCTCTTAAAGTCAATAGGTTAAGTCATGCCATATATCGAGAGTAATATAGACGTTTCTTTTATAGTTGTTTTTTTTCTTACTTTACTTAAATTTCCTTGAAGAAAGTATAAATGTACTTGTTTTTGTATATTATTAAATATTTAATTGAATGGTTAAGTTATTTTTGCATTTTTTGGGCAAAAGCTATTAATTTTCAATTCGTGCTTGAAATTTTAAGATGATGAAAATACATTAATTTTTCAATTATTTACAATTTTTTTCGTTTAATATCAATAAAATCTGTCTTTAAAAACATACAATGTTGATCGGATTCACTTATTTCAGTTTGAGAGCCTTCAAATTGAATTTTATTTCATAATTTCACAATTGTTGAAAAAATACAAGTAAATCAAAAGAATGAAATGATATGATTTAAAGAAAAAAGTGCTTCAAGGCGATAAATTTACTCTAATTATTTTAAACTTAATCATCATTACTTTTATTTTCGAAGACGTATTCTATCACACATCATTACGAAATTGAAGTAGTTATGAAAAAATTATTATTATTATTATTATTATTATTAGAGCTCTTGATAGACAAACAATTTTTCTGTACTTTTATTTTTTAAAAATTAAATGTCATCTTAAACGATGTGATTAAGTGCATTTCCATGAACCGTAATCAATGTTGATATTTTTGTATAACAGTCCCTTTTAAGACGGACGGCAAAGTCCAATTTCATTAAAAATTAAGAGGAATTTGGCTGAAAAGTAAAATATTGATAAATAATGAGTGTTTCAAATTGAAATGAATGTAGTGAAGATAAGTTCATATTATATTAGATCCAATTAAGATCAAAATAGGAGACAATACCTGCATATTTCACAATAACAAATCATATACAAATACTCATACAAGTGATTTTATTATACAATTTATCGTGAAATGTGTAACACATGCAATTATTTTTTTTTGTGATAGGTAAACGATGATGAATTGTAACGTTGCTTATATAATAGGAATCGTTTTATGAAAATTTATGAAATTGAAGGAACTGTTAATAAATTTATGCATAAAAATGAAAATTAGGAGAGTCTTAATGAAAAATAACGCACTGTCACAGTCTGGATCAACAAATAAACCAACCCTTCTCAATTATTCAAACTTATTGTGGTAAACAATCAATTATTAGAATAAGGATGATTCACCTTTAAAACAATCCTCCCTAATCAATGTTTTAACATATTTAGTGTCAATTTTAATAAAAATAGGAGTAAAGCGGGTACTTCTCGTATGTCTGTTTAAAAAAATTCTTAATTTAATAGAGGGATTTCTGGAAAAACGCTTACTCATTTCGTTCACGGTTAAATTCGTATTTCTATTTATAGCAAAAGAAAATTTATGATGATTTTTTCCCCTTAAATTGACAGGTAAGCCTGGACATAAATGAACTAGACGTATTTATATGCAAAAATATTTATAAAATTAAGAATTTTCAATTTAATTGAATGATGTCAAAGTAAAATTATGAATTATCTCTATTTTAGCATCCCTGGAAGTGAATCAACAGGAATATGATAGTTTATCATAACTTTATAAAGCCACGTATTAAAAAAACATAATTAAAATTGCCTTATATGGTAATAATTTGTGAGAGTTTTTGTGATAAGAAGGCTTAATCATCTTACTAACATATTTTTTTTTTTAATATAAGTATACACGAATTTTGAGGGAATTTATTCCAGTTTTCAATTTGAAATAGTGAACGGTTTATAAAGAAAAGTAAAAATTATAGAATAAAAGTGATTAAAAAAGTGAGTGACAAGAAAAATGATGATTCATTTTTCGATATTTACACTTTTTCTGCTATTGTTTGACCACACCCGTGCTCTTCAATGAAAATTAAATGGAACAGTTTGTACTTTTACTGGGATTCGTACAACTGAAGCCTCTCCTTATTTTAATCCAAGTGCAACAAACAATGATGCGGTACAAGGAGTTAAAGTTGAAGATTCTACGATGCCAGTTTTTACTAATGAAGTGTGTAAGGCGTTTCCAAATTTGAAAAAGTTGGAAGCTGATAAACTTTCAATGGAACGGATTTCTAAAAATGCTTTGGATGAGTGCAAACACTTAGAAATAGCGAGCTTTTGGAAAAATAAATTAAAAAGTGTTGCTCCAGATTTATTTAAGTATAATGAGAAGCTGACTGGTATTAGGTTTCAACACAATCTTTTTAAAACGATTGACTGGAACGTTTTCAAACCTGTTAAAAACCTCAAAACGTTGAGTCTAGCTGAAAACTTTTTAACTGAATTTCCAGTCAATCAACTTCCAACGTGGACGAGCTTAGTTACACTGTATATATATTCAAATGATTTAACTGATTTAGATGACAAGGCAATGGTTACAAAATTTCCAAATCTCAAAAAAATTTACATGCACAACAATCTTTTTGACTGCGATCGCTTAAAAACCATCATTGATTCTTTGAAAGGTAACGGAGTACAAATAAAAGAATGGGATAAAGATTTGCTTAAGCGTAATACAAATCTCACCACCATTGAAAACGTTGAATGTGTTAGTCCACATATTGCAAGATTGATTAGAAAAATAGAAGCATTTTCTTCACACTCAAATTTGACCTTAATACAGCATCAGGACAAATTAAATGAAAATCAAACAAAAAACTTCTATCTAATGATTGCAGTTGGGATTTCACTTACACTTATTTTAGTTCTTGCAGTAACATTGATTGTATTTGCTGTTATTCAACACAAGAAAAATAAGAACATACCTGAGCCAATAGGTGGAGAATTGTATTATGGCCCAAATGAATTTGGAGAGTATCAACCACCAATTCAACTTAAATAATTAAATTTAAATTTGTGTCAAGTGTTGTATTTATTTGATTTTGAATTGGTTCAAAATAAAATGAGTAAAAAAATAAATCTTTGACAAATTTTTTTTATACAGGGAATATGCTCTAATTGGATATAAAAAATTTGAATAAGTGTTCCAAACTGGGAATTTATATTCTCATATTGGATATCACTAATGACAAAATGTCAAAATGTAATTTGTGTAAATAAAAATTTGTTTAAATTAATTTTAATGGAAATTATAGTTTTTAAATCGCATAACATCAAATTGAACTGAATATTTTCAAATACAAAGGTAAAGTAAAAAAAAAATTGATAAAAAAAGTGCAATTCCGAAAAAAACAATTAATTTTAGTTTACTTTCAGATTCACAATGGATAGCTGTAAAATATCTCAGCCAGTCAGCGATTTTGTTTACATGAATGAAGATTCCAGTATTGACGTCGAATCACACAGTTTTATTGAAAATTTAGATTTAATTCAAAGTGAACCAGATGCTATTATAAATGAAAAAAGGAATTTACTCTTCTTAATTTAAAAATGAATGTTAACCCTGTTACCGCTATTGCAAGACGATCTCATTTGGTTTAAAAAAAGGCATAAATATATGAAGTGAGAACCAACTTATGAATTTCAGGGTTAATTTCTTTACAATTTATGCTTACAATTTTATTTCTTTGTATGTTGTAGGAGTTCCTAAAAAACGAGAGGTGAAATTTCCTGCTTTAAAAAAGTACCGAACACTTACTTATGAACAAAAAAAGCAAATTTTGGATTATGCAGACGCTGGTAACTCTATTAATTGGATTAAAAATAAAACAAACACACCACGAACAACAATTTTTAATATAAAAAAAAATCGAGCAAAAATACTCGAACAGTTTGAATCAGGGAAAAATATGCGAAAAAACAAATCCGTACGATCTGTCACCCATCCTGAACTTGAAGACGCTCTTTTTTTGTGGTTTTTAACACAGAGAAAAAAAGGTATTCCTGTTTCGCAAGTTTTTATGCATAAAAAAGCAGAGATATTTCACAAGCAATTGTGCACGAATGAGAAATGTTCGTTTAAAGTAAGCTTGGGATATGTCCAAAAATTTCGAATTCGTCACGGAATACGCATTTTAGCCATTGCGGGCGAAAAATTATCAAGTAATTCGAATGGAATTGAGAATTTTATTGGTGAATTGTTAAAAATCATGCAAGAAAATAATTTTACGTTACAACATGTTTACAATGCGGACGAGTCTGGCCTTTTTTGGAAGAACCTTCCATCAGAAACATTGGTACTCAGTGAAGAAACTGAAGCACCAGGAAAAAAACAGTCAAAAGAAAGGCTAACTTTGACAGCTTGCTGCAATGTAACTGGTAGCAATCGTATAAAACTTCAGATTATATCGAAATCACAACATCCACTATGTTTTAAATCGCGTGAATTACCATCAGAAATGATTTATGAATATAGTACTAAAGCATGGCAAACCAAATTAACATTTCAAAGGTACTTCCATGAAACTATAATTCCAAGCATTAACAAACATAATGCAGAAAATGGTCTTGTAAACGGAGGTATATTAGTATTAGATAATGCTCCATCTCACTGTCTTTTAGACCATTTTGAGAATGATGAGAATGTACATGTTGTATTCTTGCCTCCCAATTGCACAAGTCAATTCCAACCGATGGATCAGTCTACGTTGCAAGCCATTAAAACCCATTATAGAGCAAAATTAATGGACCACATTTCAGAATTCGACGATTGGATGGCAGAACTTAAAAACGTAACATTGTTTGATGCTGTCACTTGGGTATGCGAGGCGTGGAAGCTTTTACCTTGTTCAGTGTTTGTAAATTCGTGGAAAAACTTATTGGCAGGTTTTCCATTGTATGAAGAGTTACGTGCACAAACACCAAATGAAATTACTTCTGAAAGAAAAGAGTTGACAACATGGGAAAAAGAAGAAAATTCATTGTCCTATGAAGAGTTACGAGATGAAGACATCGTTAATATAGTCTTAAATAATTATTTCGAAAATGATAAAGAAAATTCATTTCCTGAAGACAGTCCTCAAGAAAACGTAGAAGATAATTTTGATTTATTGCAACCAGAGAATAATAATCCAGTCATTCACCAGGATAAAGAAATTGATTTTGACAAAATACTGAATTCCTATGATACTTTGATTAATTATTATTATGCCATTGATGATAAAGATAATTTAAATTATATTTTAAAAGAAAAAAATAAATTTTTAAATTAAAAAAATGATATTCCAATTTTTTTTTTAATTTTAGGAAAAATATTAACTCTGAATCATTTTTGTAACGGTCAAAATCATTCAAATTTTATTGTCCAATTAGAGAATATATCCAAATAAAGAATCATCCAATTAGAGCATTTTCCCTGTATTAATTTGAGGAAGCTTCCATATCAAAACAGAAAAGAGAAGGAAAGTAAAATCAGAGCTCGGAAAAAAGCAAAGCCTAAAAAGCCGTTTCATTTCGGTTTAGTTGAGGCCAAAGTCAAACTAAAATATTAATTTGGCTTCGGCTATAGCAAAAGTAAAAAGTTTCTCATTTTTCTTTTGCTTCAGTCAAAGTCAAAATATCTTTGGCTATTTGGCTTCAAATGTTAATGTATAAATTGCTTTATAAATTTTTTTGGAAAAAATTGTTGCTAGTCTGACATGAAAAAACGTTATTTTGAAAATTTTTTATTAAAAAAAGTATTATTTTCCTTTGAAAAATTATGCAAATTAGTCATGGCAGATACAATTAATGCCGAATTTATTCAAATTTCATAACTTTCTCATAAAGATTCCTACAAAATGATTTATGATTATTGTTAACAGAAATGAACACAATTTTGGCAATATATTTCATCATTTTTAAGTTATTAAGCGAGTTTTGTGAGGAAATGTGCGTCAATTTTGCTTAATTTAGACTTTTAAAATCGGAGACATTCAGTTTTCAAAAACGCACAAATGTTTTAAAATCAACCATTGGCTACGTACATGAATTGAACAAAGATAATGATTTCGGTTTAATATTCTTTAAGAAAATAGTCGCTAGCGACGGAAAGCCGCGACGGGCATAGTATTTTCGGTGCACAATAAAAAAATGGAAAAATTATGTTTTAAATTGAAATTTAATTATGAATTCAATACTTTTTAAAATATATTATCCGTCAGACCTTTCCAAAACATATTTAGAATTTTTTCTATGTCTTGGAGTTTGCGAGATATCACAAGTCAAAGAATGGCCCCGCGCGCGATTTGCAAAATTTTAAAGCGCTATATCTCGAGAAAGTGTGTACGGAAAAAAATTTTGCATTGATGCTTAGAATGACATGAAGAACCAGTGTACAAATTTATAGCAAAAAATAAAGGCATCGGAAATTTTATTTATAATTCTCCCCAATAGCCAAAAGCCAAAACCAAGTTTTTCCGAGCCTTGAAATTTATCTCTAGTTTAGCACAGTAAAAAATGAATCATCAGGAAGCTGATAGTTTATCATTACTTCATAAAGCCACGTATTAAAAATATTTTTATATTTGCCTTTTATGGTTAAAAGTTGCGAGAGCATTTATGATAAAAGGGCCTTATCACAAAATATCATGTTTTTTTTTGTTTAATATAAGAATGAACAAACATATAAGGGAATTCATTCCAGTTTTCAATTTGAAATAGTGAACAGTTCATAAAAAGAATTAAAGTGAGTGACAAGAAAATGATGATTCATTTTTCGATTTTTATATTTTTTCTGCTATTGTTTGACCACACCCGTGCTCTTCAATGTAAATTAGATGGAAAAGGTTGTACTTTTACTGGGATTCGTACAACTGAAGCTTCTCCTTATTTTTATCCAAGTGCAACAAACAATGATGCTGTGGAAGAAGTTAATATTGAAGATTCTACGATGCCTATTTTGACTAATGAAGTGTGTAAGGCATTTCCAAAAATCAAAAAACTGCGTGCTGATGATCTATCAATGGTAAAAATTTCTAAGAATGCTTTGGATGAGTGCAAAAATTTAGAATCGGTGAGATTTTGGACTAATAAATTGATTAGTGTTGATCCAGATCTATTTAAATACAATGAAAAGTTGACTATCATTAATTTTCAAAACAATCTTTTTAAAACAATGGACTGGAACGTGTTCAAACCAGTAAAACATCTTGAATACCTTATATTGAATGAAAACTTTTTAACTGAATTTCCAGTCAATCAACTACCAAAATTGACGAATATGGTCACATTGTATATTGCGGATAATGATTTAACTGATCTCGATGACAAAGCATTGATCGGAAAATTTCCAAATCTTAAAAATATTTACATGCATAACAATTTATTTGACTGTGATCGCTTGAAAATTATCATTGATACGTTAAAAGGCAACGGAGTACAAATAAAAGAATGGGAAAAACATTTAAGTAAGCGTAATACAAATCTCACGACCATTGAAAACGTTGAATGTGTTAGTCCACATGTTGCAAGATTGATTAGAAAAATAGGAGCATTATCTTCACACTCAAATTTAACCTTAATACAGCATCAGGACAAATTAAATGAAAGTGAAACAAAAAACTTTTATCTCATGATTGCAGTTGGGGTTTCTCTTGCACTTATCTTAGTTTTTGTAGTAACTTTGTTTGTATTTGCTGTTGTTCAACACAAGAAAAATAAGAACATACCTGAGCCTATAGGAGGAGAGTTGTATTATGGCCCAAATGAATTTGGAGAGTATCAACCACCAATTCAACTTAAATAATTAAATTTAAATTTGTGTAATTTTAACTTTAAATTTATCATTAATAAAAATTTTAAAAGGCTTCAGATAGATGTTTGAACTTTTTTTCCTGGAAAATTTATATATTTAGAACTTCCATATGAAAACAGAAAAAAGTGAACTTGAATGAAAATATTAGTACAGCGGGTACTTGTCGTATACGTTTGTTTGACCGTCTATGTCTAAAGAGTTAAAAATTGCTAACTATAATTGAGGGATTTCTGGGAATGTGCTTATGCATATCGTTCACAGTAACATTCCTATTTTTGTTTGATGCAAATGAAAATTTATGATTTTTCTTCCCCAAATTGACAGGTAAGTCCTGGGTATAAATGAACTAGAAGAATTTATAGGAACAAATTTTAATCATGGTTTTATTTCTATTTTAGCATCCTTGAACTTGAATCAACAGGTAGCTGATATTTTATCAATATCATAAAGGAATTAAAAAAATTAAAATTTATCTTTCAAGATAATAAGTTAGGAGAGTATTTATAATAACAGGATCTTATCATCTTACGAACATTATTTTTCATTTTATATAAGAATACACTGATTTCAAGAGAATTCATTCTTGTTTTGAACTTTAAATAGTAAACACAAATTAAGTAAAAATAACAAAAAAATTCTGTGATCCAAAGTGAGTGATTAGAAAAATGATGATTCAAATTTCGATTGTTTTTTTTCTGCTATTACTGGACCACACTAGTGCTCTTCAATGTAAATTAGAAGGAAACGTTTGTACCTTTTCTGGGATTCACACAACTGAAGCCTCTCCTTTTTTTAATCCGAGTGCAACAAACAATGATGCTGTGGAAAAAGTAAATTTTGAAGATTCTACGATGCCAGTTTTTACTAATGAAGTGTGTAAGGCATTTCCAAAATTGAAAAAATTGGAAGCTGATAAACTTTCAATGGAACGGATTTCTAAAAATGCTTTGGATGAGTGCAAACACTTAATTTATATTTCATTTTGGACAAATAAATTAAATAGTGTTGATCCAGATCTATTTAAATACAATGAGAAGTTAACTGGTATTAGTTTTCAAAATAATCTCTTAAAAAAAATTGATGCGCAATTGTTCAAACCAGTTAAAAACCTCAAAATGATGGTTCTATCTGAAAATTATTTAACGGAATTCCCAGTCAACCAACTTGCAACTTGGACGAACTTAAATACATTGTTAATTAATAAAAATGATTTAACTGACTTAGACGACAAAGCATTGATTGGAAAATTTCCAAATCTCAAAGAAATTTACATACATAAAAATTTATTTGACTGCTTAAAAATCATCATTGATACGTTAAAAGGCAACGGAGTTCAAATAAAAGAATGGGATAAAAATAACGTTAGGCGTAATATAAATCTCACAACCATTGAAAACATTGAATGTGTCACTGAAAACGATCGATTTGCACAATTTTTAAAGGGTCAGGGACTGGAAAAAATGGTGGCGAATATCGATGAAATAAGAGAAAAATTAAACAGATTAAATTCAACTAAGATTGAACTCTATAAAAAATTAGATGAACTTGAAACAAAACACTTTTATCTAATAATTGCCGTATGGATTTCACTTGGAAATTTCTTAGTTCTTGCAGTAACCTTAATTGTATTTGCTCTTATACAACACAAAAAGAATAAGAACATACCTGAACTACAGAGTTGTGACCCATATGAATTCGTAGAGCATCAAGCATCAATACAACTTAAATAATTATCAAGAATTAACAGGAAGCTGATATTTTATCAATCTCATCAAGGATTTGAAAAAATTAAAATTTATCTTTCATGATAATAAGATACGAGAATATTTATGATAACAGGACCTTATCATCTTACCTACATTATTTTTCATTTGTATAAGAATATACGAACCTTCAAGAGAATTCATTCTTCTTTTGAACTTTAAATAGTAAACACAAATTAAGTAAAAATAACAAAAATAAAATTCTGTGATCCAAAGTGAGTGATTAGAAAAATGATGATTCAAATTTCGATTGTTTTTTTTCTGCTATTATTGGACCACACTAGTGCTCTTCAATGTAAATTAGAAGGAAACGTTTGTACATTTACTGGGATTCAAACAACTGAAGCCTCTCCTTATTTTTATCCAAGTGCAACAAACAATTATGAAGTACAAGAAGTTAAATTTGAAGATTCTACGATGCCTATTTTGACTAATGAAGTGTGTAAGGCATTTCCAAAATTGAAAAACTTGATAGCTGACGCACTTTCAATGGAACGGATTTCTAAAAATGCTTTGGATGAGTGCAAAAATTTAGAATTTGTGTCATTTTGGAGAAATAAATTAACAAATGTTGATCCTGATCTATTTAAATACAATGAGAAGTTAAGAGAAATTAGTTTTCAACACAATCTTTTAAAAACAATTGACTTGAACGCATTAAAATCTGTTAAAAACCTTAATGCGCTGAATCTGGCTGAAAACTTTTTAACTGAATTTCCTGTCAATCAACTTCCAACATGGACGAGCTTACTTACATTATATATATTTGTAAATGATTTAACTGATTTAGATGACAAGACATTGCTTTAAAAATTTCCAAATCTCAAAGAAATTTACATGGACCACAATTTATTTGACTGTGATCGTTTAAAAATCATCATTGATACATTAAAAGGCAACGGAGTACAAATACAAGAATGGGAAAAATATCGAAAAAATCGCAATTCAAATTCTAAAAAAATTGAAAACGTTGAATGTGTCACCGAAAACGATCGATTTGCACAATATTTAATAGGTCAGGGACTCGAAAAAATGGTGGCGAATTTCGAAGAGATAACAGGAGACTTAAACAAATTAAATTTTCATTCAACTAACTTGGAACTCTATGAAAAATTTGATGAACTTGAAACAAAACACTTTTATCTAATGATTGCAGTATGGATTTCACTTGGAAATTTCTTAGTTCTTGCAGTAACTTTAATTGTATTTTTTGTCATTCAATGTAAAACGAACAAGAATATACCCGAACCAATAGGTGGAGAGTTGTATTATGGCCCAAATGAATTTGGAGAGTATCAACCACCAATTCAACTTAAATAATTGACTTCAAATTTACATTTAACAATTTTTTAGTATATTTAGAACTAAATTTAAGGGAGCTTCCATATGAAAACAGAAACAAAAAAAATGAAATGCATTTATTTGATTAAATTGATCGCGTGTTCGTACTTTTTTTTATGTAATAAGTCAAATAATCCAACCTTTAACTTGAGTCACGACAATTTAAGAAATTATTATTATTACATTTTCATTCATATTATTCAAGTGAAGTCAAGTGTTAAAGTTAAAAATTACTAATTTTTCCATAAAAATATTAAAACTTGACAAGAACCTGTTCAAAATTTTTATTTACTTACATTTATTTATTATTTTATAATGAAATGTTGATATAATTTGTTTAATAATGTTTTTTTTCATTTTAACTTACTTTCAAATAAAATAAATTGATTACCGTATTATTAAAATATTAAGAGTATATCTCAGTTTTACCGCTTCTAAAACTCAATAAAATACGTTTTTATTAACATTTTAATGCATGAAATAAAATAATAATCTTGTTAAATGTGACAAATTTTCAATAAAAAATTTCTTATTACACATAATTTTTAACACGTTTCCCTCGAATGCAAACGAAAATATTTATTTTTATATAAGTGTTAAAACAAATAAACAAGTATATCGCATCAATTGAATCTCTCGCTCATTCTTTTTAATAAGTTACGATTATTACATTACAATTATCGTTACTGCAGTATAAAATATTAATATATAATGAGAAAAGTGCAATAATTTTTTTTCCTTTGCTTTATTTTAATCTAAATACGCATTTAATGTTATTTTAATAGTGACATTTGTATATGAAAATATACTAAAATATTAATAAATATGATATTAAAGAAATATTTTTAATTTTAAATGTATGGTGAAATATTGGTATGTAAAATAGAAGCATTGATAATCAAATTGAGGGAAGAGCATGAGTAGTGGCATGCATTAATGTAATAATACTTAATTAAATGTGGTTAAGAGGACGGTGAAAAACAGAAAATTTAAACTACACTGAATGATTGAGAAAAGTGCATTTTTGATAAACCATTCCGAAGCCATGGAGAGACTGAGTGATGATATCACAAAGCAGCGGAGGGCCATTCTGAGGCTGATACATTTTTCAAAGTGCCCTAGTGAATCTTAAAGAGCTGTTTCAAGAATTTCAATGGATTTTAACAAATTTCGATTCTCTTTAGGCACTAGAGCATAAAACCTAAGCGCATCCCAAGAATTTTAAATGAGCTCATCGTTTCAAAACATGAATGGATGGCAATCTCAGTGTTATATTGAACAAAACGTCCGTAAAAACGCGGTTTTTTCTTACAAAACATTCATAAAGAGAAAAAATTAGAACTCCTAACCACTGGGCGGTTTAGAAAAGTGCATTTCGATGGGACTCGATTTATTGAATAAAAAACCGCCATTTTGAAAATAACCGCCAATTTGAAAATTCTCCGCAATTTTGATAATTTTTGAAAACAAATCCGCCATTTTTAAATTTGTTGGTAAAATCGGACATTTTGGGATTTTGACCGTTTTGAGGCTCTGGAGCCTAATTCCTGAGCCCAATTTCGCAGCCCAATCCCTGATCCTAATCTCAGAGCTAATGGGTTAGAGTTCATTTTAGTAAACTTTTCCATCCAGCAAAACAAACATCAAATTTTTAAAAAAAATTCAGGCTTATGAGGCTCTAGAGCCCAATCTCAAAACTAATGAGTTTAAAATCTTCCTTATGACTTCCTCTATGTAACAAAAAAAAACCGACTTCGATCTGATAGACCATTCCGGAGTTATGACTGGATCAGACAAATGGACGGCGGATAAACCGTCCGTAATAGTGCATTTTTTCTTACGAAATGCACTAAAAAGAATGAGAAGGGATTCTCAGTTTGTAGCAATATGACATAAAATTCAATAAGCGTCTCAAGAGTATTGAAAATTATCTAGAATTGGACCATTATTTTATGGTAGAGCTCTAGAATTGTCTTAATTTCAAGTAAATCACTCAGCCACTCACATTTCATCTCATAAGTTATGACTTCACAATGATGGATTACATTTCATTTTCTTAGAAACTGATTATTCATTTTTATTATTATTTTAAAAATAAAATTCCAAAACACTTTGTTATAAGCGCGTGCCCATTTTAAAGTTTTACTCTCTTTTTTTAATTGTTCTTCAGTAATAACCATAATTTAAAAGCTAATCATGAGCATATAATTACGTATAAAAACCAATCAATCATCATCAAAAATCACATTTAAATTTTTTTAATGCACTTGACTTATTTTTGTGCTCCTCAAATACTTGTTTTATAATAGACATCAAAATTTTATGTGGTGAAACACCAAAAAAGCGAAGAGGGTGGTCTTGAGCAATAATTTTATACATAACACTAATAAAATTTCACTTTAAATCGAAAATTAGTATCAAAATCAAATTCAGATAAATTTCATAATAAAATCATGGTGACCCCGTCTGATTTGACGTAAATTTCATTTTACAGTGCAAATTCCTTTTCAACGAGCATCTAAACACCTATTTTTTTTTTTGAATAAAATAAAATAATAATATTGGTTTAAAGATTTTATTTTCTTAAAATTTGTCAATGATTTTTGATGAAGCGCGTGTGTTTGTTATATTATCCCATTAAACGTCTTTAAAGTGTTAAATCCCATACAAAAATATTCAAAAAACTTTTAAGATCCGATACAAATAAAACGAGATTATCATAAATGTTTTACGTTTTAGAGTATTATTTCTTTTTATGAGCAAGTTATTGTTTGATCAGTGAGTGATGCTCCGAATCGAGTCGGTTAATTCAAAATGACATTTTACCACATTTATTAGATTTTTATGATTCATTCTTGTTGGGTGGTTTATCATGAATTTGAATTCAAAAAATTTAATCAAAAATTTGAAGACAGTAACTCGGATAATTTTTTTTATTGTAAATCATTAAACGAATTTAAAGCACATTTAATTTGAAATTTAATTTGAATGAAAAGTGTAAGTGTAGGAGTGACTTTGTAACATTTCTTTTCGAACATGTAAAGTTTTTTGTTTACTATTTTGTAAGAGCTTTTGAAGAGATTAAATGAAATTCCAAATAGTATGAAATTAAAAAGTGACAAAGTGTTTTACGTAATCTCTTATAATAATAATAAAAATAACGCAAATCTATAAAAATCGTGTAAAATCATAAAAATGGTGTGGGTTTTTGATATCATCGAATTAAATTTTGAAAGAAACAAATTTTATAAGTACTTCACGTTTTAATTTTTTTTTTGAAATGGTTACATTTTGAGCTTCAAATGAAAGATGGATTATAATCATCTTGGAAATTTCGACCTAAGAAATTCAATTCGCTGATTCAAAACGGAGGGAGGGTGCTTTTCATCTATTTTACTTCTAAATGCCTGAGCATCTCCTTTAAGTTACTTGTCTCTAAACTCAATCCATTAATCAGACAAGAAAAAAATTAAATAATTACACACTTTCAACGGAATTTCATTTGCGTCTCATTAACAAATGACTGGTAATTAAATCAATCCAATATTGAACCTACTTTTGAGCGATTGATTTCTTTTTAATAATTGTCTGCAAAAAAAATACAAAAAATTAAATACTTGTTCATTAAAAAAATATCAAATATGTATTATTAAACACTTTATTGCCTAAAGGTGCACTAATTCCGAACAAAGCGTTTGAATTTTTTTTCTCTTTAAATGAAAAAATGATCGACATTTATGAGGTGATCTAACAATATTCAGCTCAAATCAATTATTAAAGTGACCAGTTAATGTCTATTGAAATATTTGTAATAAGAGTATCTTTTATAATTTAATTATGTATATAGGTTAAAGTCGTTACTATTATTATTATTTTTTTTCACACTTATGACCAATATGCGATCAAAAATTTCATTTTATAATGATTTCACGGTTCACATAAAAATGAAAATTGGTTACCAACCAAACAGGTTTCTGATCCTTTTTCAGCACAT